>JARGCV010001170.1:20000-82500 GCA_034064705.1 Bothrops alternatus | reverse complement strand
AGTTTTTCTCAACTTGAAAAACTGAAAGCATGCTGGCTGGGGAATTCTGGGGGTTGAAGTCCACCCCTTTTAATGCATGCCAGCTGGGGAATTCTGGGAATTGAAGTCCACCCCTTTTAATGCATGCCAGCTGGGGAATTCTGGGAATTGAAGTCCACCCATCTAAAAGCACACTGGCTAGGGGATTCTGGGAGTTGAAGTCCACCCATCTTAAAGCACACTGGCTAGGGGATTCTGGGAGTTGAAGTCCACCCATCTTAATGCATGCCAGCTGGAGAATTCTGGGGGTTGAACTCTGCCCATCTGAAAGCACTCTGGCTGGGGCCTTCTGGGAATTGAAGTCCACCCATCTCAAAGTTGCTAAGGTGGAGAAATATTATTCTAAGGTTAAAAATCATGCCACTCAATGGGATCCTTGTGTGAATGATCCCATTGTGGTTATTTCGCACCTTAATTTTGGGTTTGGTTCAATCAGACCAGTTGACTTAACTCTTCAAACTGTAGCCGGGTAGACCATCTTTACCGTGTGAACACAGCCGGCGGGCGCCCTCCGTTTGCGTGAGCGGCAGGCCCGTGTGCACACACCCCACACAAAGGGAGCTCCGTGCACACTTGCCGGACACTTCTGCAAAGCCATCTCCTCCTTCCCCCCCCCACCGCAGATCCCTAAAGTCGGAAGCGTTGGGGAATTCAGCCACAAGGGTTCCTTCCTGCGTCGAAACAAATAAATAATCCAAAATGACATCCCAGCAACTTACAGGTAGTCCTCAACGTACGACCGCCACAGAGCCTGAAATTTCCATCGCTAAGCGAGACGGTTGCTACGTGAATTTTGCCCCGTTTTACGGCCTCCCTTGCCACCCTTGCCAAGTGAATCACGGCAGTGATTAAATTAGTCCCGCGGTCCTTAAGCGAATCTGGCTTTCCCCCCCCATCGACTTTGCTGGTCAGAAGGTCGCAAAAAGTGGACATACGTGACCCCCACCCCAGGGAGGCTCTGACCATCATCAATACAAGTCAGCTGGCAAGCGTCACGGGACCACGGGTTAAGCGCCAATGGTCGTAAGTGTGGAAAAACGGTCTTCGGTCACTTTTTCCAGTGCCGTCGTAATGTCAAACGGCCCCTGAGGGAGTTGTCGTAAGTGAAGGACCCGCAGTATTAACCCCGCCAATTAAAATTAAAATGGTGTCGCTCGCAACCCCAAAAGTTACGTGTAGGTATTTACTTCATTTCATTTATTGTCTATATCAGGGGTTCTCAACCTTGGCAACTTTAAGACTTGTGGACTTCAACTGCCAGAATTCCTCAGCCAGCTTTGCTGGCTGAGGAATTCTGGGAGTTGAAGTCCACAAGTCTTAAAGTTGCCAAGGTTGAGAACCCCTGGTCTATATGAATGTCAAACAATGTACGCTAACATCTTACAAATATTATGGTATATGTATCGGGGAGAGTTTGGAATGAAATTGATAAAAGTCTTAAAATAGATTTAATAGAATTTTATGATAGAAATGGAATATATTAAATTTATATGTTTTTGGTTTTTTCTTTTTCTTTCTTTTTTTGTTTTGTGTGGGAGAGGGAGCTAGAAAGACGATAAGTGAATGTTTTAAGTTGAGTTGTTTATGTATGTTTTTATTCTGGAATTTTTGTTTACCCAATCACCAAGGTATGTTTTAAGCATTTATTGTTAAAATCATAAAATCAATAAAATATATTTAAAAACAAAATTAAAATTAAAATGGTGTCTTTTTATCTTGGTTTCAGTGGAAGGGGAACGCCCCGACCCTCTCGCGACTGGCCGTGGGGCAGACGCTGATGGTTAACCAGCTAATAGACATGGAGTGGAAATTTGGGGGTGAGTTCTTTTCTGGGGGGGCACAGGGGAGGGGGCAGAGTGAGGGGTGCCTTTGCCAACCTCTGGGTATAAACCTTTTCTCTCTCCCTACAGTGACGGCCGGAAGCAGTGAGCTGGGAAAGGCAGGAAGCATTTTCCTGCAGGTAAGATGGATTTGGGGACGGGACAGGTAGGACTGGGGGGGGAGGGAGCAGAGGAAACTGTACACAGATAGTCCTTGAGTTACAAACAGTTGTAGGTTTGTTGTAAGGTGAGTTAAGGGCCGTTTTTCACACCGTGGCAGCCTCGCCGTGGCCCCACGATATAAATCCGGACCCGTGGCATGTCATTGTGACAGCTGCGACGTCACGTGACCCAACTTTTTGTGCGCTTCTGATGAGTGGAGTCCAGATTCATTTAACAACGGTATGACTAATAATAATAATAAAGTTGGAAGGGACCTTGGAGGTCATCTAGTCCAACCCCCTGCCCCTTTATGACTCATGGACTTCAACTCCCAGAATTCCTGAGCCAGCATGGGGGAACTATGGCCCCCTCATGACTCGTGGACTTCAGCTCCCAGAATTCCTGATCCAGCATGGGGGGAATTACGGCCCCCTCATGACTCGTGGACTTCAACTCCCAGAATTCCTGAGCCAGCATGGGGGAACTACGGCCCCCTCATGACTCATGGACTTCAACTCCCAGAATTCCTGAGCCAGCATGGCTCAGCTTGGAAACCTCTCCCTTTCCCCTCAGCAGGGCTGGCTCAGGAATTCTGGGAGTTGAAGTCCACGAGTCATAAAAGAGCCAAGGTGGCCTACCCTTGCCCGAGTGTTTCATGATGGGAGATTCCAGGGGTTGGTTTTTGGTTTCTAACACCTGCCTCCTTTGTTGTAACTGACCCAACATTTTATGATTGGTCTTCGTGTAGCTGAAACTGGTGGTGAAGAAAGGCAGCCAGACGGAGCCGGTATACCTGGGTGAGTAAGCCAGCAAGGCCTGTGGGAAAACCCTGCAGGTGACAGTGAGTTCTAGTCCGGCCTTAGACCTGAAAGCCAGCTGGGTGAGCTTAGGCCCAATCACCAGGTGACAGTGAGTTCTAGTCCCGTCTTAAACCTGAAAGCCAGCTGGGTGAGCTTAGGCCCAATCACCAGGTGACAGTGAGTTCTAGTCCTGTTTTAGGAATGAAAGCAGCTGGGTGAGTTTAGGCCCAATCATCAGGTGGCGATGAGTTCTAGTCCTGCTTAAGCATAAAATTGGCTGGGTGAACTTAGGCCCAATCACCAGGTGACAGTGAGTTCTAGTCCTGCCTTAGGCCTGAAAGCCAGCTGGGTGAGCTTAGGCCCAATCACCAGGTGACAGTGAGTTCTAGTCTTGCCTTAGGGATGAAAGCGGCTGGGTGATTTTGGGATAATCCCCAGGAGACGGTGAGTTCTAGTCCTGCTTAAGCATAAAATTGGCTGGGTGAGCTTAGGCCCAATCACCAGGTGACACTGAGTTCTAGTCCTGCCTTAGGCCTAAAAGCCAGCTGGGTGAGCTTAGGCCCAATCACCAGGTGACAGTGAGTTCTAGTCTTGCCTTAGGGATGAAAGCGGCTGGGTGATTTTGGGATAATCCCCAGGAGACGGTGAGTTCAGGCCTGGCATGAAGGCGACCTGAGTGTCTTTAAGCCAGCCTGTCTGTCTGTCTCAGTCCAGTCCACCTCACAGGATTGTTGTGATGGGGCAAAGAGGAAAGATTATTGTATTTGCTGCCCGCACTCAAAAGTAAAAAAAGAAAAGAAAGAAAATGGGATAAAAAAAATCGAATTAAAAAAACCCTAGGTAATCTTGAATGTTTCTGCCCTCCTCCTTCCAGAATTGACCCTGCCCGAGTTTTACAGCTTCCTTCACGAGATGGAGAGAATTAAGGCCAGCCTGGAGAGCCTCAGCTGACTTTCCTGCCCACCGGCCTCTGCAGGACATCTGGACCAAGAAACGACAGCAAGACCGCTCTGGCCCCACCATTTTGCTGAGCAAAAAAAAAAAAAAGGAGGGGGGATTCCATCCTGGATTTGGTGGGAAAAATACACTTTCAGGATGAAAATGGTTTGTAAAACCTGGTGGAGACCAGCTTTTGCATTCAGAGGGTTCTAAAAGCAAAGTTGAGATGGAAAATAAAGTTTCTCCTTTCCAAAAATGGAAGGTTACATCATTAGGGCTGGATGCGAGGGGGGGTGTTTGTGGAGAGGAAGAGGAGGAGAACTGAGGGGGTCCTTGGTGTTCTCTGAGACGTTTCATGACCCAACTAGGGAACATCATCAGTGCTAGAAGGGAGGGGGGTTTGCAGAGAGGAGGAGGACGGTGGGATCCTGGGTGCTCATTCAGCTGGGTGGTTTTCTTGCAGACGTTTCCAGACCCAACTAGGGAACATCATCAGTGCTAGAAGGGAGGGGGGTTTGTGGAGAGGAGGAGGAGGAGGAGAACAACTGTAGGAGTCCTTGGTGCTCTCTGAACTTCGTTGTTTTCTTGCCAGCGTTTCATTACCCAAAGTAGCTAACATCATCACTGCTCTGATGATGTTCCCTAGTAGGGTCGTGAAAGGTCTGCAAGAAATCAACCAGGCGCAGAGACCGCCGAGGACCCCTCACGAACTAAAAAGAGGCAGCACCAGACCTCAGGAACCCCTGCTCTGGCTTCTTCTCCCCACTGGGGTCAGTGGCGATTGTTCTAAAGCAGAATGGGACAACAGTTGCCCTGGGATCACTGGGTGGTCTCCCATTCTTAGGCCCAAAGACGACGACGTGAGTTCCTCTTGAGTCTAGTTCTTTATTTGCTTACAGAATTTTAAACATCGACATAAAGTCATAGGGCTGGAGGGGACCTTAGAGGTCTTCTAGTCCAACCGATTGCCCAGGACAGGAGTTCTTATACTATCCAGGACAAATAGTTGGACATTGAGCCAAGCAACCTAGAACTAAGGAGAAACGTCCTGACAATGAGAACAATTAACCAATGGAACCACCTGCCTCCAGAAGCGGTGAATGTTCCAACACTGGAAGTTTTTAAGAAGAGACTGGACAGCCATTTGTCCAACATGGTGTAGGGTTTCCTGCCTGAGTGGCGGGTTGGACTAGATGACCTCCAAGATCCCTTCCAACTTTACTATTATTATTAAGGTCCTTGATGGTCTTCCTCTCCTCCATGGACCTGGTTAACCTTCTTTGAAACTTATCACTGCCTTGTATATTTTTCTACCAGGTTTACCTGGAGCAGAACTCAGATATTTATTCATTCTGGGGAGAGAGTTCTTAGCCATCAAAGCCAGCTCCTGAGGCCAGTCACCAGGAGACGGTGAGTTCTAGTCCTACCTTAGGCATGAAAGCGGCTGGGTGAGTTTAGGCCCAATCACCAGGTGACAGTGAGTTCTAGTGCTGCCTTAGGGATGAAAGCGGCTGGGTGAGTTTAGGCCCAATCACCAGGTGACAGTGAATTCTAGTCCTGCCTTAGAGATGAAAGCGGCTGGGTGAGTTTAGGCCCAATCACCAGGTGACGGTGAGTTCTAGCCCCACCTGAAGCATGAAAGCTGCCATTGAAACCCTGCCGGTTTTTTTTAACCTGCATCACGCATGTGCTACCCCTGCGTGTACAGAGGCTTCCTTCCCTTGGTTTCACATGTCCATCAGATGCCCCTGAAAGTCACCAAGATATTGGACAAGTTTCAGAGATGAGAAGAGTGTCATCCCCCCTCTCCATGTTTGCACAACAGAGGCCTCTTGGTGACCGAACTAATCCATTTTCTAAGTTTAGCCCCTGCATCATAACCTCATCTCAGGGCTAATTCACACAGCATGCTGGGACCCAGGAAAGCAAACTAAGATACAGGAATCACGGTCTATAGAAATCCAGCTACAGGAGTATGTATTTATTTATTTATTTATTTATTGGATTTATTGATTTTATTTATTGGGTTTATTGATTTATTGGATTTCTGGACCACGCATTTCATCTGGAGGCGCCTCTGGGCAGCTTAACAAATATTTTAGCTCCGGTTTTAATATTTTTCATATTGGTTGGTTTAAATTTTTTAACTTTTTATTTGTTTCAATAATTCGTAAGCCACCCAGAGTCGTCTTGTGGGGGAGATGGACAGTATAGAAATTTTATAGATAGAGGGAGGGAGGGAGGTGGGTGGGTGGGTGGATTGACAGAGAGAGAGAGAGAGGGAGGGAGGGAGGGAGGGAGGGAGGGATGGGAGGGTGGATGGATGGATGGATGGATGATGTAGATATAGGTGGGTGGATGAATGGATAAATAAATGGGTAGGTAGGTTGATGATAGACAGATACTGTAAGATAGATAGATAGATAGACAGACAGACAGACATAAAAGAAAGGTAAGAGATGGATGGATAGATAGATAGATAGATAGATAGATAGATAGATAGATAGATAGATAGATAGATAGATAGATAGATAGATAGATATAGACAGATTATAGAATAGATTGAGAAAGATAATGAAAGAATAGAAAGATGATAGATAATAGGGAGAGAAAGAAAAAATAGATAACAGATTGAGAGAGAGCATAGATAATACAGATAATAGATATAGAGAATAGAGAATAGAGGATAGATGATAGATAAGAGAGAAAGAGGATAGATATAATAATGAGAAGAGAGAGAGAAAAATGATAATAGAGAAATACAGAAATGCACCAAGTGAGAACCTTAAGCATATATTTTTTTTGAAACTCCATGCATTCTGCCCGGCCTTTTTAGAACAACAATGCCGAAGGGCTGTAAAACCCAACTGAACAGGCCCACAATCGCACAAAGCAACACAGCACCCAGCCAGAGGAACAAACAGGACGCCTGGCTCGGAGCGCTGGGCTACCTTTTCCGGGAGCCGAGGGCTAATCTCCAGAAAGCAGAAGGCTCTGGGGGGGGGGAAGCGTGGGGGCCCCTTGCTGTGCCGTCCTTCGGAAAGTGTTGCCTTCTGCAACTTTGTGGTCTCGGCCTCGGTCTGTTTCCTGGAGGGGGATGGTGGGGACACATTCTTCTGGCCAACTTTTGCCTTTCACCTACTGCTGGTCAGCTGGCCGGTCTCTCTCTCAGCTTTCCTGACTCAGCCATCCCTGGAACACAGAAGGGAATTGTAAGGCTGGAAGAGACCTTGGAGGTCTTCTAGTCCAGCCCCCTGCTCAGAGTTGGAGACCTTATACGGGAGGTTCTCGACTTAACAATCATCTGTAAAGACGCTCAAGGGTCTGGAGGCTACAACAACAAGAATAATAATAATGATAATAATAATAATAATAAAGTTGGAAGGGACCTTGTAGGTCATCTAGTCCAACCCCCTGCTCAGGCAGGAAGCCCTATATTATTTCAGACATACAAAGAATGGTTGCTGGAATTGGGGATGTCTAGTTTAATGAAGAGAAGGACGAGAGGGCACATGATTGCAGGCTTTCAGTGTCTCAGGGGCTGCCCCAAAGAAGAGGGAGTCAAGCTATTCTCCAAAGCGCCTGAAGGCAGGAGAAGAAGCAACGGATGGAAACTCATCAAGGAGAGAAGCAACCTGGAACTAAGGAGAAACTTCCTGACAGTCAGAACCATTAACCGGTGGAACAACCTGCCTCCAAAAGCGGTGAATGCTCCAACACTGGAAGTTTTCAAGAAAAGACTGGACAGCCATTGGTCTGAAATGGTATAGGGTTTCCTGCATGACCAGGGGGTTGGACTAGATGACCTCCTAGGCCCCTTCCAGCTGTTATTCTCTTCTGTTAGTTTAATGAAGAGAAGGATGAGGGGTGACATGATAGCAGTCTTCCAGTATCTCAGGGGCTGCCCCAAAGAAGAGGGAGTCAAGCTATTCTCCAAAGCGCCTGAAGGCAGGACAGGAAACAAATAGATGGAAACTCACCAAGGAGAGAAGCAACCTTGGAACTGAGGAGGAATCTCTTTCCACAGGTGAAACAGAAGCTCATTTATTTATTTTATTTATTTATTTATTTTATTTATTAAACTTATCTTCTTTGCAGAGAAGTTCTCTGGGGCTTGGTGCAAATCAACTCCCAGATGGCGCCAGGGTCAGAGTTTCCCACCGGTGCTGAGATGGGATCCATGAGTGGGTGGGATGAAAGTGAAAACTCCCCTGAACAGAGACAGTTGAAAGAATTCACTTTCCCCGCCTGGAAGGGCAAAGGTCAGTTTTGGCCGGAGGGAGGGAGGGAGAGAGCGGAGAAGGCCACCTTTTCTTTCCTTTGCTCCTAAAATCCAGGCTTCTTTGGAAATTCTGCTGGCTGATCCTAGCCTCTTCCACAGATCAAGGAGCCAGGAATAGCAGAGCTGGAAGGGACTTTGGAGGTCTTCTAGTCCAACCCCCAGTGCTTGGTCAGGAGGCCCCAGACCCTTCCAAACCAACGGCTGTCGAATCTCTTCTGGAAAACCTCCAGGGATGGAGCACCCACAACATCTGGAGGCAGGTAGTTCCACCGGTTAATCGTTCTGTTAGGACGTTTCTCCTGAATTCTAGGTTGCTTCTCTCCTTGATTCGTTTCCAGGCCAGGGGTCCTGTTGCAGGTCAAATACGACATCTGAAATGGCAGCGTTTAATTATTGGTGGGGTTTAGCTCACGGGGGCGGAGTGGCAGAGTGGGTTTTTAAGGTGATATGTTCATTTTTATCTTCTCCCTTCTAGCACTGATGATGTTATCTAGTTGGGTCATGAAAGGTCTGCAAGAAAACAGCCAAGCTCAGAACCCCAAGGACCCCACGGTTATCCTCCACCACCTCCTCCTCCTCCTCCACTTCTCCTTCACTACTCCTCCTTCTCTTCTCCTCTCCTCCTCCACTTCTCCTCCCCCCTCCCCCTCCCCCCTGCAAACTCCACTCCCTTCTAGCACTGATGATGTTATCTAGTTGGGTCATGAAAGGTCTGCAAGAAAACAGCCAAGCTCAGAACCCCAAGGACCCCACGGTTGTCCTCCTCCACCACCACCTCCTCCTCCTTCTCCTTCACTATTACTACTCTTCTTCTCCTCTTCCTCCACTTCTCCTTCATTACTCCTCCTTCTCTTCTCCTCTCCTCCTCCACTTCTCCTCCCCCTCCCCCCTGCAAACTCCACTCCCTTCTAGCACTGATGATGCTACCTAGTTGGGTAATGAAACGTCTGCAAGGAATCAAGCAAGCTCAGAACACCAAGGACCCCACGGTCGTCCTCCTCCTCTTCCTCCTCCTCTCCTCTTTCTCCACTTCTCCTTCACTATTACTACTACTCTTCTCCTCCTCTTCTCCTCTTCCTCTCCTCTTTCTCCACTTCTTCACTACTCCTCCTTCTCTCCTCCTCCACTTCTCTCCTCCTCCTCCTCCTCCTCCTCCTCCGCTTCCTCCGCTTCTCCTCCTCCCCCTTCCCCCTCCCCTCTGCAAACTCCACTCCCTTCTAGCACTGATGATGCTACCTAGTTGGGTCATGAAAGGTCTGCAAGAAAACAGCCAAGATCAGAGAGCACCAAGGATCCCACCTGTCCTCCTCCGCTTCCTCCTCCTCCTCCTCCATCATCATCCTGGAGGAAGGCCTCCTGCCTTTCTTAAAGTGAGGGCAGGTGTACAGATAGTCCTCAATTTACAACAGCCTCAAATTTCAGTTGTTAAGTGAGACATTTGTTAAATGAGGTTCGCCCCAACTGTGGTTGTTAAGTTAGGAACACGGTAGTTAAGTGAATCTAGCTTTTCCATGGCTTAGGTCAGAAAAGGGGATCACATGACACCCCTCCAGGATGCTGCAACCGTCATAAATGTGAGTCGGTTGCCAAGCATCTGAATTCTGACCACGTGACCCATCATCATCATATCATCATCATCATTCTCTTCTGCCAATAATATCCTCTTTTGCCAACCTTAAATTAATACAGTACTTATTCTTTGAATAAATGACAATGAAATATAGACATTTTTCTCATATTTTTGCAAATAACGACCACATCAATATAATATGGCTGCTGGCTTCTCTTGACACGAGATTGGGTGGGGGGCGGGTGGAATAACCCAAAATGGGGAAGTAAAATTAAAGCCCCAGAGAACAGAATTTAAAAGCTCTTCACCGGAAAAGCAGCAGAACCCAGCACAACCACGTTTCCCCAGTAAAAAAACACAATTACTAACGGTGGAAACAACAAGGATTTGGGTATGGCTGGTCCAATGGAGTGAGGAACGAGGGGTAGCATGATAGCCACCTCGACTTAACAACGGCTCGTTTAGTGACCGAACTTACAAGGGCACGGAAAGAGGTGACGTGAGTATTTTTCACCCTTAGGACCGTCACAGCATCCCCAGAGGTGGCAGGGGTAGGCAACCTTGGCTCTTCTATGACTCGTGGACTTCAACTCCCAGAATTCCTGAGCCAGCCATGCTGAGGGGAAACGTGAGCCATGCTGGCTCAAGAATTCTGGGAGTTGAAGTCCACCAGTCATGAGGGGGCCGTAGTTTCTCCCATGCTGGCTGAGGAATTCTGGGAGTTGAAGTCCACCAGTCATAAAAGAGCCAAGGTTGCCTACCCCTGCCCAAATGCCTAAATTTTCATCATGTGACCGTGAGGAAAAAATATTTAAACCAGGGGTCTTCAAACTTGGCCCTTTTATGACTCGTGGACCTCAACTCCCAGAATTCCTGAGCCAGCATGGAGGAACTATGGCCCCCTCATGACTCGTGGACTTCAACTCCCAGAATTCCTGAGCCAGCCATGCTGAGGGGAAACGTGAGCCATGCTGGCTCAGGAATTCTGGGAGTTGAAGTCAACCAGTCATAAGGGGGGGGCCATAGTTCCCCCATGCTGGCTCAGGAATTCTGGGAGTTGAAGTCCACCAGTCATGAGGGGGTCATAGTTCCCCCATGCTGGCTCAGGAATTCTGGGAGTTGATGTCCACCAGTCATAAAAGAGCCAAGGTTGCCTACCCCTGCCCTGTGGTCACGTGATCGGAATTCGGGCCGTGGCAGCCGGTTTGTATGTATGACGGTCGCAGAATCCCCCGGGAGGTCAGATGATCCCCCTTTTGCGACCGTCTGATGAGTCAAGGGGGGAAGCCAGACTCCCTTCACAATCGTGTTACTAACTCAGCAACTGCAAGTGATTCAGTTAGCAGCAGTGGGCAGAAAGGTGGTAAAATGGGGCAAAATTCACTTAACGAATGTTCCATTTAGGAACAGCAATTTTGGCCTCGTTTGTGGTTGAAGGTCAAGGACTACCTGTATTCCAGTATTTGAGGGCCTGCCCCAAAGAAGAGGAGGGTCAGATTGCCTTCCAGAGTTGCGGAAGCTTCATCACTGGAAGCTTTCAAGAAGAGACTGGACAGCCGTCTGTTGGTCTCCTGCTTGGTGGGGGGATGGACTAGATGACCTACAAGGTCCCTTCCAACTCTTATTCTATTCTATTCTATCCCTTATTCTATTCTAATTCTATTCCATTCATTCTATTCTATTCTATTCTATTCTATCCCTCATTCTATTCTAATTCTATTCCATTCCATTCTATTCTATTCTATTCTATTCTATTCTGTCCCTTATTCTATTCTATTCTATTCTATTCTATTCTATTCTATTCTATTCTATTCTATTCTATTCTATTCTATTCTATTCTATTCTATTCTATTCTATTCTATTCTATTCTATTCTATTCTACTCTATTATCCATTATTCTATTCTATTCTATTCTATTCCTTATTCTATTCTATCTCTTATTCTATTCTATTCATTATTCTATTCTACTCTAGTCCATATTTTCTATTCTATTCTATTCTATTCTAAACTCTGTTATCTTCTATTCTATTCTATTCTATTCTAATTTCTATTCTATTTTATTATATTCTGAAGGCAGCACAAGAAACAACACATGGAAACTAATCAAGGAGAGGAGCAACCTTTAATTAAGGTTTAATTAATGAATTAAATAATGAATTAAGGGGAAACTTCCTGACAGGGGCAACAATTAACCAGGGGAATAACCTACCTCCAGAAGCTGTGAATGCTCCAACACTGGAGGTTTTTAAGAAGAGAATGGACAGCCATTTGTCTGAAATGGTATAGGGTTTCCTGCCTGAGCAGGGGGTTGGACTAGATGACCTCCAAGGTCCCTTCCATCTCTATTCTGATTGGTTCAATTGAAATAAGGATGAAATGCATGGCCTAGAAAAAACTGGAGGATGGGTGGGAATACATTGTGTGTGTGTGTATAGGGGGAGAATTTAACACAAAATTGTCATTCCACAACTCCTGGAGAGAATTCCAAACCCGACAATTCATTATTATTATTTTTTTGCAAGCCTGGTGTCTGAATGCAATTCCAGCATCTTTTTCATTCTTGGGCATGCAAAACCGCTTTTGTGTTGTTTTCTTTTTAATCAAAGGCGGCAACTGTGCCCTTTCCTGCTTGTGCAAAGCCACTCCTGTGCAATTCGGAGCTTAAAATCTCCCCCCCACCCCCCAGCAATTCCCGGCTGAAATCCATCTCTGATGTTTACCCGGAGTTTTCCACCAAATTCACAATTCGTGGGTCCTTGGTCCCACTCTTGTGTGTGCAGTGCAATGGGGAGGCTGCAGAGGGTGCCAGAAGACAGCCTAGGAAGTGCGCAGACATTTCCCCCCCCCCCCAGTTCTGCGCATGGAATTTGGACCATTAGAAAAGAAAGTGGGGAGGGGGCATGGGTTTTCAAGGAACATCCTCTCTGAAAATCGGAGGGAACAACTGGAACATGTCACTGGCCAAGGCATTTTTGTATGTGGCAGGGCAGTGACCAACAAGAAGGCGGAAGCAAAGATAAATATACCCATGTTGAAAGACCACATCAGAGCTAGTTTGACATGACACAAGGGATGTTGAAGCTCTGGAAAGAGTGCAGAGAAGAGCAACAAAGATGATCAGGGGGCTGGAGGCTAAAATGTAGAAGGAATGGTTCCTGGAATTGGGTATATCTAGTCTAGAGAATTAAACTAGACTGGACTGGACTAGAATAGAATAGAATAGAATAGAATAGAATAGAATAATAACAATCGACTGGAATAGACTAGACTAGACTAGAATGGACTAGAATAGAATTTAGAATAGAATAGAATAGAATAGAATAGAAAATATGGAATGGACTAGGATAGAATAGAATAGAAGAATAGAATAGAATAGAAAATATGGAATAGAATAGAATAGAATAGAATAAGGGATAGAATAGAATAGAATAATCGACTGGAATAGAATAACTAGACTAGAATGGAATGGAATGGACTAGAATCGAATCGAAAATATGGAATGGAATAGGATAGAATAGAATAGAATAGAATAATAACAATCGACTGGACTAGACTGGAATGGAATAGAATAGAATAGAATAGAATAGAATAGCTGGAAGGGACCTTGGAGGTCTTCTAGACCAGCCCCCTGCTCAAGCAGGAGAACCTATACAATTTCAGATGTGAGGACTATGGGTGACATGATAGCAATATTCCTGTATTTGAGGGGCTGCCACAGAGAAGAGAGGGGAGTCCATCTATTCTCCAAAGCCCCTGAAGGCAGGACAAGAATCAACGGATGGAAACTAATCAAGGAGAGAAGCAATCTGGAATGAAGGAAAAATTTCCTGATGGTGAGGACAATCAGTGGAGGATTTTAAGCAAAGATTGGGCAGCATTTGTCTGAAATGGTATAGGGCCTCCTACTTGAGCGTGGGGTTGGACTAGAAGACCTCCAAGGGCCCTTTCCACTCTATTATTCCAAACCCTGCATAAAACACCAGACGACTACTACAAAGATAACGAATGCATCTGCAGGCTAAATTCTACGATGAATAGTTGCAGGAACTGGGCATAGCTAGTCTAGATAAAAAATAAGGCCTGGGGGGGGGGTGACATGATAGCAATGTTCCAGTATCTCAGGGGCTGCCCCAGAGAAGAGGGAGTCAAGCTATTTTCCAAAGCGCCTGAAGGCAAGAGAAGAAGCAACGGATGGAAACGAATCAAGGAGAGAAGCAACCTAGAACTAAGGAGAAACTTCCTGACTGTGAGAACAATTAACCAGTGGAACCACCTGCCTCTAGAAGCGGTGAATGCTCCAACACTGGAGGTTTTTAAGAAGAGACTGGACAGCCATTGGTCCGAAATGCTGTAGGGTTTCCTGCCTGAGCAGGGGATTGGACTAGATGACCTCCAAGATCCTTTCCAACCCAGGACCTCTCGAACAAACATTTATTAAATCCAATTCTGGAATGCGTTCAGTTGAAGCTGGGTGTGTGTTTTTAACCAGATAGAACCTTGTTTGTGCTCCTGTTGGAAAGAAGACAGTTGCCAAATGCACATGGTGTGGCAGGCGTGTCTGTCTTAGCAGCCAAGCATCCTGGCCAATCTGTGGCTAGGAACATAAGGAAAGCGAAGGGCAGATTGATGGTGCGCCATCGAGTCATTGTCAGTTCTTCGTGACCACACAGGGTCCACGTTTTCACCACGATCTGTCCCTCAGCTGGTTCTTCAGGTCTTTTAATGGTGGCTCCACCACCACCGCTACGATGGAGTCCGTCCATCTTTGGCTGGCTGTCCTCTCCTTCTCCTTCTTGCCACGTGTCCCAGCACCTGAGCCTTCCCCAGGAAGCTGAGTCTGCAGATGACGAGTCCAAAGCTGGATCATTTGAGCCTCATCATTTGTGTCTCAAGAATTCTAGGTTGACTTGTTCCATGATCCACTGGTTTGTTTTCACGGCAATCCATGGTATATTCGGGAGTCTTCTCCAACAGCAAAGGCCTCAATCATCACCTTCCCCATTTCTCCTACTCCTTCCCCATCCTCCTCCTCTTTCTCCTCCTCCTCTTCTTCTTCTCCTCTTCCTCCTCCTTTTCCCTCTCCTTCCCCATCCACTTTTCCTTCTCCTTCCCCTTCCCCTCCTTTCCCATCTCCTCCTTCTCCTTCTCCATTCTTCTTCTTCTCCTTCTCCTTCTCCTTCTCCTTCTCCTTCTCCATCCCCTTCTTCCTCTTCCTCCTCTTCTCCTTCTCCTTCTCCTACCTTCCCATCCCCTTCTCCTTCTCCATTCCCTTCTTCTTACTTCTTCTCTCTTCTTCATCATCATCCCCTTCTTCTTTCCCATCTCCTCCTCCTCCTCCTCCTCCTCCTCCTCCTCCTCCTCCTCCTTCTTCTTCTTCTTCTTCTTCTTCTTCTTCTTCTCCTCCTCCTCCTCCTCCTCCTCCTCCTTCTTCTTCTCCTACCTTCCCATCCCCGTCTCCTTTTCCATTCCCTTCTTCTTCTTACTTCTTCTCTCTTCTTCATCATCATCCCCTCCTTCTTCTTTTCCTTCTCCTTCTCCTTCTTCTTCTCCTCCCCCTTCCCCTTCTCGTTCCCTTCCCCTTCTCCTTCTCCTCCTTCAGTGGAACATTTTGCCTGCAGAAGTTGTGGTAGCTCCCAACATGAGGTTTTTAAGAAGAGATTGGATGACTATTTGTCTGAAATGGCATAGGGTCTCCTGCTTGAGCAGTGGGTTGGACTAGATGACCTCCAAGGTACTTTCCCATTCTATTCTATTCTAAGCTGCAGGAATTATGTCTAGTGTAATGGAAAAAAGAACCAGGGGTGACATGATGGCTGTCTTCCAAAATTTGAGGCGCTGCCACAAAGAAGAGGGGGGTCAAGCTCTTCTCCAAAGCGCCAGAAGGCAGGACAAGAAGCAACGGATGGAAACTAACCAAGGAGAGAAGCAACCTGGAATTAAAGAGAAATTTCCTGACAGGGAGAACAATTAACCAGTGGAACTACCTGCCTCCAGAAGCTGTGAGTGCTCCATCACTGGAGGTTTTCAAGAAGAGACTGGACAGCCATTTGTCTGAAATAGTATAGGGTTTCCTGCCTGAGCAGGGGGTTGGACTAGATGACCTCCAAGGTCCCTTCCAATTCTGTTAGTCCTCCTCCTCCCCAACGTTCGCTTCCATGGAGCATCCCATGTGGGGCCTAAAATCAAACTATCCAACCTATAGCATCATAGTGCCAAAACAGAGTCTGTAATGGAGGTTTTGCCGATTCCCTAGTTGTAACAAAGGAAGCAAAAACATTTTATATGTAATCTAGACATATGTTTATATTTTACATTTAACAGAATACCAGAGTTGGAAGGGACCTTGGAGGTCATCTAGTCCAACCCCCTGCTGAAGTAGGACCACCAGTAGGCAACTTTGGCTCTTTTATGACTCGTGGACTTTAACTCCCAGAATTCCTCAGCCAGCATGGGGGAACTATGGCCCCCTCATGACTCGGGGACTTCAACTCCCAGAATTCCTCAGCCAGCATGGGGGAACTATGGCCCCCTCATGACTGGTGGACTTCAACTCCCAGAATTCCTGAGCCAGTATGGGGGAACTATGGCCCCCTCATGACTCGTGGACTTCAACTCCCAGAATTCCTCAGCCAGCATGGGGGAACTATGGCCCCCTCATGACTGGTGGACTTCAACTCCCAGAATTCCTGAGCCAGTATGGGGGAACTATGGCCCCCTCATGACTCGTGGACTTCAACTCCCAGAATTCCTGAGCCAGCATGGGGGAACTACGGCCCCCTCATGACTTGTGGACTTCAACTCCCAGAATTCCTGAGCCAGCATGGGGGAACTATGGCTCCCCTCATGACTCATGGACTTCAACTCCCAGAATTCCTGAGCCAGCATGGGGGAACTACGGCCCCCTCATGACTGGTGGACTTCAACTCCCAGAATTCCTGAGTCAGCATGGGAGAACTATGGCCCCCTCATGACTCGTGGACTTCAACTCCCAGAATTCCTCAGCCAGCATGGGGGAACTATGGCCCCCTCATGACTGGTGGACTTCAACTCCCAGAATTCCTGAGCCAGCATGGGGGAACTATGGCCCCCTCATGACTCGTGGACTTCAACTCCCAGAATTCCTGAGCCAGCATGGGGGAACTATGGCCCCCTCATGACTCATGGACTTCAACTCCCAGAATTCCTGAGCCAGCCTGGCTCAGCTTGGAAACCTCTCCCTTTCCCCTCAGCAGGGCTGGCTCAGGAATTCTGGGAGTTGAAGTCCACCAGTCATCAAAGAGTCCAGGTTGCCTCCCCCTGGCCTAGACCATGGTAGTCGAAGTCCATAAATCTTAAAGTCACCCAGGTTGGAGACTCTTGAGGCAGCCCACCAGACAAGGGACCCCCACTCTCCTTCGCCCTCAGCTGTACTGACTGGTGCATCTGGAGAGAGACAGGTGCAAAGCCTCTGGGTCATCCGAGGTATACTGCTGCTGAACGTGGGGGTTTCACTAGCCATGAAAGCGAATGTCCAGTGAGAGCTTTGTTACTCCTGCGTGAAATGCAAAGCAGGAGCCAGGAGGGAGAGCAGAGCCCTTGTCCCTCCTCAAGGGAGGGAGGGGGCTTGGAGAGAAAGGCCTGGGCCCAAGGACGGAAGAGGCCTGGTGTCCGATAACGAACAATAAATGCAGAACTGGGTAAGGCTAATGAAGAAAAACGGCCGGTGGGCAGAATTAAAAGCTAAGCATTATCAGGCAGAGCCAGAAGACCCCCCCCTTTTTTTTAGGGGAGAGGGCCACCTCCCCCACAACCTCCTTCCCTCCTGGTAATTTCAGTAAATCAAAATCCATTTTCCTTCCTCCCTCCTTCCATTTTCCTATCCCTTCCTCCCTTGTTCCTTCTCCTTCCTTCCTTCTCCCTCTTCTTCCTTCCTTCCTTCCTCCCTCCCTCTCCTTTCCTCCGTTCTTTCTTCTCCCTCTCCTCCCTCCTCCCCTCCTCTTCTTCCTATCCCTTCCTCCCTCATTCCTTCTCCCTCTCCTTCCTTCCTTCTCGCTCTTCTTCCTCCCTCCCTCCCTCTTTCCTCCTCCTTTCCTCTGTTCTTCCTTCTCCCTCTCCTCCCTCCCTCCCTTCTCCCATCTCTTTCTCCTTCCTTCCTTCCCTCATGTCTGTCTCTCCTTCCTTCCTTCTCCCTCTTCTTCCTTTCTTTCTTCCCCCTCCCTTCCTACCTGTTCTTCCTACTCCCTCTTTCCTTCCTTCCTTCTTTCCTTCCTTCCTCCGTTCTTCCTTCTCCCTCCCTCCCATCTCTTTCTCCTTCCTTCCTTCCCTCATGTCTGTCTCTCCTTCCTTCCTTCTCCCTCTTCTTCCTTCCTCCCTCCCTCTCCTTTCCTCCTTTCTCCTCCCTCCTCCCTCCCTCTTCTTCTTTCTTCCTATCCCTTCCTCCCTCATTCCTTCTCCCTCTCCTTCCTTCCTTCTCGCTCTTCTTCCTCCCTCCCTCCCTCCCTCTTTCCTCCTCCTTTCCTCTGTTCTTCCTTCTCCCTCTCCTCCCTCCCTTCTCCCATCTTTCTCCTTCCTTCCTTCCTTCTTTCATGTCTGTCTCTCCTTCCTTCCTTCTCCCTCTTCTTCCTTTCTTTCTTTCCTCCCCCTCCCTTGCTACCTGTTCTTCCTACTCCCTCTCCTTCCTTCCTTCCTTCCTTCCTTCCTTCCTTCCTTCCTTCCTTCCTTCCTTCCTTCCTTCCGTCTCCATCCATTCCTTCCATTGCCTTCTTCCTCCTACATGTGCCCTGTGGACCTGTCTCTCCCCGGCCCCCCTTCCTTGCCCTTGGTCCCAGGGCCTGGGACAGACTGCCCTCCCATCGGGAGTTCCAGGGGCCAAGAAGGTTCAGGGCTGTTCACCCCCCCAAAGAAGGCGGGGGGGGGGGCAGCCCAGAGCAGCTGTGAGTGGTTCAGAGGGAAGGCTGGGGCTCTCTTTCCCTGCAGGCTCTGAGCCCCCCACCCTCCCCCTCCCTCTCCCCCTCCCCACCAGTCCTCTGAGCCTCAAAAGCAACAGGTGAGAAGGTGAATCTCCCCAAAAGGCAGCTCCTCCCTCCCTCCCTCCCTCCCCAGGAGACCGATTCCTCCTGGTCCTCCCTTTGCCCATCCCCTCCCCCTACTGGAGCAGCCCTCTTGATTTCCTGCCTGCTGGAATTGGGGGGGGGTTACTTTCTCCAAGAGCATCCCAGCAGTCTCTCTCTTTCTTTCTCTCCCTCCCCCTTATTCTTTCTGTCCTTCTCTCTCATCCTCCCTCCTCTCTCTCTCTCTCTCTGCCTTTCTCCTTCCTTCCTTCCCTTCCTACCCCTCCCCTCTCTCTCTTCCTCTCCCTCTCTGTCTTTCTCCCTCTATGCCTTCCTCCCTCCCTGGCTCCCACTTCTCTTTTTCTCTCTCTCCCTCTATCTTTCTTTCTCTCCCTCTCTTTCTCTCTCCCTTTCTCCCTCCGTCTCTCTGTCTCTCTCTCTCTCTGCTTTTCTCCCTCCCTCCCTCCCACTTTTTTTCTCTCTCTCTTCCTGTCCCTGTCTCTTCCTCTCTCTCTCTCCCTCCCTCCCTCTGTCTTTCTCTCTGCCTCCCTCCCACCCACTTCTCTGTCTCTCTTCCTCTCCCTCTTTCCTTTTCCCTTTCTCCCTTTCTCCCTCCCTCTCTCTCTCTGCTTTCTCCCTCCCTCCCACTCTCTCTCTCTCTCTCTCACTCTGTGTGTGTGTGTGTGTGTGTGTGCGCGCGCAACCTCTCATCCGGGCAGGGAGGGGCGCCAGCCTCCAGGTCCAGCCCGGCTCCCCATGCCTGCCTGCAGCTGGCAGGGAAGCCGCCCGGCTGGCAGCGGTCCGGCCTTGGCAGCCCCGCGGCTCCCTCCTTCCGAGGATGCGCCCGGCTTCCCAGCCAGGCCCCAGCCCGGAGGGAGCCCTCTGGCTCCCGCTCAGCCGCCGGACCCTGCCAGGAGGACCCCGCCTGGCCCAGCAGAGCCGCCCCTCGCCCCGCTCCGCTCCGGCCTCCTCGGGTTTGGGGGGCGGGGGCGCCTCACCCCCCCCCGGCCGGGACAGGCATTATCCCCCCCTTGTCTGTGGGGGGAGGGGGGCCAGGAACCCTCTTCCCCCTCCCTCCCTTCCCCCCTCCCCCCACCAGGCCGGCTTTGGCACTTCCAGCCTCTCCCCCCCCTCCCAGGCAGGTTCCAGCCGCCCCCCCCCAACCTTCCCCTCCCCCCTCCCGGCTCCAATGCCGGGATTAAGGAGCCGGCGCTGTGCAACGAAGGGAAACCAGCCCCGCTCCGTCTCCCCGCAGCGTTGGGGTCCGCCAAGCGTGGGGAAGGAGGAGGAGGGAGGAAGGGAGCGACCCTTCCCCTTGCTAGGTGGGCGGCGGAGTAACCTTTGCTCCGCAGGCAGAAAACCTGATTAACGGGGCGGGGGCGGGGGGGAGGAGGAGGAGGAACGGCTTGCCCCCCCTTCCCTTCCCGGCCAGCGCCCCTCGCCCCTCTTTGGGACAAAGACCCGGCTGGCTGCCTCCCTCCTTCCCTCCTCCCCCCCTCGCGGGGTCCCAGCTGCCCCTCCGGCCGTCCTCTTCTCCGCTTTGCTGCTTTGGGCTGCCCGCCGAGAGAGACCCCCGGCGGGCAGCCCCTGGGGGTGGGGGAGACGGAAGGGGGCGCGGGATGCGGGATGCGGGCGGCCCGGCCAAACTCTCCCGCAGCTGGCCGTCATAGCAACCGCCCGGGGTTTGCACGGTCTGGGGAGGGGGAGTGATCAGAACAGGGAGGGGGGAAGCAGCGCGGCGCTGGGCATCGCTGGGGGGGGGACTGGCACGGGCACCAGCGGCGCCTGGCAGGCTGGGGGTCTTCGGGGCAGGCTTTTCCTTCCAGCCAGGGCGGAGGAGGAGGAGGAGGAGGGCTTGGAAGGGGAAGAGCAGACCCCCCAGAATGTTGGGGGGGGAGGCTAGCCAGGAGTGGGGAGAAAGCTGCTCCTTTGACCCGGGGCTTGCTTTCTTGCAGGTGGGGGGGAAGGGGAGGGGCTGGCATGGGCACAAGGGACAACCGGCAGGGGTTCCCTTCCAGCCAGGACAGGGAAGGAAAAGGAAGGGGGGCAGAGACTTGGGGGGCAGGACGGGAGGAGGAGGAGGAAAAGGGCCAGAGAATTGGGGGGCAGGGGGTTCCTCCCAGCCGGGGCAGGGAAGAAAAAGGAAGGGGGCAGGGAGTTGGGGGTCAAGATGAGAGGAGGAGGAAAAGGATCAGAGAATTGGGGGGCAGGGGGTTCCTTCCAGCCAGGGCAGGGGAGGAGGAGGAAGGGGGCAGAGAATTGGGGGGCAGGGGGTTCCTCCCAGCCGGGGCAGGGGAGGAGGAGGAAGAAGAGGGAGACCGCTTGGGAAGAGGAAGAGGAGACCCCCAGTGGGCCTGGCTGACTGGCTGCTCCTTTGGCGAAGGGCTTCCTTGCAACCTGCTGGAGGGCTGGCCCAGGCACAAGGTGGGGGGGGCTCTTTCAGGCAGGGCTTTCCTTCCAGCCAAGGCAGTGGGGGGGCCGAGGAAGGAGAAGGCTGGGAAGGGGAAGAGAAGATCCCCAGAGAGTTGGGGGGGGCGGACTAGCCGAAACTGGGACGAGAAAACCCGCTCCTTGGATCCAGGTCTTTCTGGCATGGGCAGAAGAAGTAGCACCTGGCAGCTTGGGTGTGTGTGTCTGTGTGTGTGTGTGTGTGTGTCTAGGGCTTTTGGGCACCTGCTTTTTTTCAATGCAGGGCAGGGGAGGAGGGAAAGGAGATGGGCAGGGGCAGAGCAGACCCCCAGCGGGCAGGCTGGGGGCTGCCAGCAGCTGGCCTTCTCCCGGTTTTCTTGCAGACCCTCTGGGCAGTTCCAGCCGTGGTCCTCTCCTCCTCCTCCTCCTCCTCCTCCCCACCACCTTAGCAACAGGAAGAGAGCCACCACGCCGGGCAGATTTGGGGAGGGGCAGCCTCTGATTTGTGGAGATACAAGAGCTGGGCTCTCGTGTGTCTCCGGGTTGCGGAACTGCACACAAAGGCAACGCTTAGGACTGGCTGGCCTCGTCGGAGGGGCGAGGTCTGCAGACCCCCCCAAAACCTGCTCACCTGCTTCCCAGGTCACCCCATCAGCAGCCCTCCAGATGTGTCCCTTGAGTTACGTTGTGCCTTTTGTGGGGGGGGGGCTTGACCAAGCCACAGACTGAGGCCGACCCATCCCTGTGACGGAGGAAGTCCTCGCCTTACGACCACAATTGAGCCCCCTGTTTCCGTGGCTAAGCGTGACAGTCACGAAGTGGGTTTTGGCCCCTTTTCCGACCCTGTCTTGCCACAAATGAATCACTTCCAGTGTTAAGATAATAATAATAATAATAATAATAATAATAATAATAATAATAATAATAATAATAGAAGGGACCTTGGAGGTCATCTAGTCCAACCCCCTGCTCAGGCAGGAAACCCTACACCATTTCAGACAAATGGCTGTCCAGTCTCTTCTTGAAAACCTCCAGTGATGGAGAATTCACCTCTTCTGGAGGCAAGGAGTTCCGCTGGTTAATTGTTCTCACTGTCAGGAAGGTTCTCCTTAGTTCCAGGTTGTTTCTCTCATTTAGTGACCGTTCCAAGTTACAACGGCACTGAAAACAGTAACCTACAACCGTTTTTCACACTTAATGACCGTTGCAGCATCCCCAGGGTCACGTGATCAAAATTCAGCAACTGACTCATAGTTATGACGGCTGCTGCGCTCCAGAGTCACGCCATCCCTTTTTGCGACCGACCTTTTGACAAGCAAAGTGAATGGGGGAGCCAGATTTACTTAACAACTCTGTTACTCAGTTAACAACTGCAGCGATTTGCTTAATAACCGTGGGAAGAAACATCGTAAAATAGGGCCAAACTCCCTTAAGAAGAGATGTCTCGCTTAGCAACCACCATTTTGGGCTCAACTGTGGCCGTAAGTGGAGGACTACCTGTATACGTGTGAAAAATGGTATTATTCAGGCACCAGATTAAATGTCCTCCAGGTCTAGGAGAGTGGAGGATAGTGGTCACAGCCTTGACCCAGTGGCGGGGGCGTATCTGCTGCATTTGGGGGGACAGAGGTCATATCTAGGGCTACTTCCCAGCATGGGTCCTGCCAGGGGTCCTTCTTTTATTCAAGAACATTCGGGGTAAACAGAGGAGACCCTGTCAAAAAATATGGATTTAAAGCCTTATTTGCTGAGACGGGGGGGGGGGGGAATGCAGAGAAGAGCAACTAAGAGGATTAAAGGTCCAGAGACCAAAACATATGAAGAACAGTTGCAGGATTTGGGTATGGCCAGTCTAGAGAAAAGGAGGAGAAAAGGGGGGACGTGATAGCAGCATTCCTAGTATTTGAGGGGGCTGCCACAAAGGGGGGGGTCCACCTCTTCTCCAAAGCGCCTGAAGGCAGGAGAAGAAGCAACGGATGGAAACTCATCAAGGAGAGAAGCAACCTGGAACTAAGGAGAAACTTCCTGACAGTCAGAACAATTAACCAGTGGAACTACCTGCCTCCAGAAGCGGTGAATGCTCCAACACTGGAAGTTTTAAAGAAGAGACTGGACAGCCCTTTGTCTGAAATGGTACATAGGGTTTCCTGCCTGAGCAGGGGGTTGGACTGGATGACCTCCAAGGTCCCTTCCAACTTTATTATTATTATTATTATTATTATTATTATTATTATTATTATTATTATTATTATTATTATTATTATTATTATTATTATTATTATTACTATTACTACTACTACTACTATTATTATTATTATTATTATTATTATTATTATTATTATTATTTGCAAGCAGGCAATTTTGATTTTGTGACCGTGAGAACAAGTAGTCAGTGGAACGGCTTGCCTCCAGATGTTGTGGCCGCTCCATCATTGGAGGCTTTTAAGAAGGACAGCCATTTCTCTGGGATGGTCTAGGGGGTCTCCTGCTTGAGCAGGGGGTTGGACTAGAGGACCTCCAACGTCCCTTCCAGGTCTATTCTGATTGATTGATTGATTGATTGATTGATTGATTGAAATGGTCTAGGTTCTCCTGCTTGAGGATCGGGCTGGACTAGAGGACCTCCAAGGTCCCTTCCAGCACTATTCTGATTGATGGATTGAAATGGTCTAGGTTCTCCTGCTTGAGCAGGGGGCTGGACTAGAGGACCTCCAAGGTCCCTCCCAGCCTTAGGATTGTAGGATTTCTCGTGTCCCTGCCTTTGCAGGACTTGGCCCTTGCAGACAGAGAGTTAAATCTGCAAGCGGGCTAATCCGAGCTGGCATGCAGGGGGTGGTCCTGGAGAATGCCAGGCGCTGGCAGCCAGGAAGGGGCTGGTGCTTTTTCTGGAAAACCTCCAGTGATGGAGCACCCACAACTCCGGGGGGGGGGAAAGGGGGGGAGGCTATATTCCATTCACAGTTCGCAAGCTGCAATCCAGACGTCTCACTTGGATGCAACTATTTTACGTTCTCGTTCCTTCTCATCGCTTATTTTTCGGGGGGGGGGAATCAAAATACAACACTCAGGATGTCTTTTCTCCACTTCTCAATAGGCACATATGTCTACATTTCCCCCCCCCACTTGGAAATCCAGGGGGGAGGGGAGCAGAAAACACAGGAGAGAGGCAACGCAGCAGCTTCACCTGAGCAAGGTGTGAAGTCGGGAAATGCCAGACATCTCCCAGCAAGGCCCTGACAACGGGTATCTTTGTGTCTATGTGTGTGTGTGTGTGAGAGAGAGAGAAAGATGGAGCAAAGGACTTTGGGCCTATTGCTTCCTGCTCCCACAAATTCTGGGAGGCAAGCATTCGCATCCAGCTCCCAAAATGTCAGCTGTGCCAGCCCCACACCGACTTCCACCCAGCCGGAGGGAGTTGTGGTGTTGCGGCCTGGTGTGCAAAACGGAAGGGTGTTGTCAGTCCCAGCCAGACCACGCATGTAGCCGGAGCGGAGACCGAAGCCGTGCTAAATCTATCAGGGAAGGTGAATCGATGAACGGAGAAAGAGCAATTAAAACCGAATTAGGAAACCCCGTTATCGTCTTATTCTGAACACTGGCCGGAATGCTAATCGCACACCCAGGTTGTGTTCCCGCCAGCTTCTCTGACCTCTTGGTATGACCACACCTGGAATACTGCGTCCAGTTTTGGTCACCACGTTACAAAAAAAAGAGGTTGAGGCTTTGGAAAAAGTGCAAAGAAGAGCAACTGAGATGATTGAAGGCCTGGAGACTAAAACATACGAAGAATGGCTGCAGGAATTGGGTGTGGCCAGTCTGGGGAAAATAAAGCCTACGGGGGACATGACAACAGTATTCCAATATTTGAGGGGTTGCCACAAAGAAGAAGAGGGGGTTAAATTATTCTCCGAAGCACCAGAAGGCAGGGTGAGAAACAATGGATGGAAAATAACCAAGGAAACAAGCAAGCTG
The DNA here is from genome assembly GCA_034064705.1 of Bothrops alternatus. Taxonomy (NCBI): domain Eukaryota; kingdom Metazoa; phylum Chordata; class Lepidosauria; order Squamata; family Viperidae; genus Bothrops; species Bothrops alternatus. The sequence continues at coordinate 57,478 of JARGCV010001170.1, read as the reverse complement.
GAACTAAGGAGGAATTTCCTGATAGTTAGGACAATTAACCAGTGGAACTGCTTGCCACCAGAAGTAGTGAGTGCGTCATCACTAGAGTCTTTTAAGAAGAGACTGGACAGTCACATGTCTGGGATGGTATAGGGCAGGGGTCGTCACCCTCGGCTCTTTTATGACTGGTGGACTTCAATTCCCAGAATAACTGAGTCAGTCATGATGAGCCTGAATGCTGGCTGAGGAATTCTGGGAGTTGAAGTCCACAAGTCATGAGGGGGCCATAGTTCCCCCATGCTGGCTGAGGAATTCTGGGAGTTGAAGTCCACCAGTCATGAGGGGCCCATAGTTCCCCCATGCTGGCTGAGGAATTCTGGGAGTTGAAGTCCACCAGTCATGAGGGGCCCATAGTTCCCCCATGCTGGCTGAGGAATTCTGGGAGTTGAAGTCCACGAGTCATGAGGGGCTCATAGTTCCCCCATGCTGGCTGAGGAATTCTGGGAGTTGAAGTCCACCAATCATGAGGGGGCCATAGTTCCCCCATGCTGGCTGAGGAATTCTGGGAGTTGAAGTCCACCAGTCATGAGGGGGCCATAGTTCCCCCATGCTGGCTGAGGAATTCTGGGAGTTGAAGTCCACCACTCATGAGGGGCCCATAGTTCCCCCATGCTGGCTGAGGAATTCTGGGAGTTGAAGTCCACAAGTCATGAGGAGGCCATAGTTCCCCCATGCTGGCTGAGGAATTCTGGGAGTTGAAGTCCACCAGTCATGAGGGGGCCAAAGTTTCCCCATGCTGGCTGAGGAATTCTGGGAGTTGAAGTCCACCAGTCATGAGGGGGCCATAGTTCACCCATGCTGGCTGAGGAATTCTGGGAGTTGAAGTCCACCAGTCATGAGGGGGCCATAGTTCCCCCATGCTGGCTGAGGAATTCTGGGAGTTGAAGTCCACCAGTCATGAGGGGGCCAAAGTTTCCCCCATGCTGGCTGAGGAATTCTGGGAGTTGAAGTCCACGAGTCATAAAATAGCCGAGGTTGCCTATCCCTGGTATAGGGTCTCCTGCTTGAGCAGGGGGCTGGACTAGAAGACCTCCAAGGTCCCTTCCAACTCTATTCTGGTTCTGATTCTTTTAGAAAAAAGGATAAACCAAGGATGAATGAGGGGAAAAATGGCTTGCCAAACAGCTGCTGCCTTTGAATTTGGACAGGAGAGAAATTACAGGCAGGCCTCGACTTACAACAATTCATTCAACGACCGTTTAAAGTGACAGGGTTGAAAGGAGGGACTTATCCCTTTTTTTCACACAACCATGGCAGCCTCCCCGTGGTCACGTGATCACAATTCAGATGCTTTGGCACCTGGTTCATAGTTACGACGGTCATAGTGTCCCGGGGGTGTCACGTGATCCCCTTTTGTGATCTTCTGACAAGCAAAGTCCATGGGGAAGCCAGATTCTCTTGAAAACCTTGTGACTAATTTAACCACCGGTGATTCCCTTAATGGCTGTGGCAACAAAGGTCATAAAATGGGAAGGAAGGAAGGAAGGAGAGACAGACGAGAGAAGGAAGGGGGAAGGAGAAAGATGGGAAAAGGGAGGGAGGGTTGGAGGGAGGGAGGAAGAAAGAAAGAAGAGAGAAAGGAAAGAAAGAAAAAGGAAGGAAGGAAGGAAGGAAGGAGAGACAGACGAGAGAAGGAAGGGGGAAGGAGAAAGATGGGAGAAGGGAGGGAGGGAGGAAGGACGGAAGGAAGAAAGAAAGAAAAAGAAAGAAAAGGAAGGAAGGAAGGAAGAAGAGACAGACAAGAGAAGGAAGGGGGAAGGAGAAAGATGGGAGAAGGGAGGGAGGGTTGGAGGGAGGGAGGAAGAAAGAAAGAAGAGAGAAAGGAAAGAAAGAAAAAGGAAGGAAGGAAGGAAGGAAGGAGAGACAGACGAGAGAAGGAAGGGGGAAGGAGAAAGATGGGAGAAGGGAGGGAGGGAGGAAGGACGGAAGGAAGAAAGAAAGAAAAAGAAAGAAAAGAAAGGAAGGAAGAAGAGACAGACAAGAGAAGGAAGGGGGAAGGAGAAAGATGGGAGAAGGGAGGGAGGGTTGGAGGGAGGGAGGAAAAAAGAAAGAAGAGAGAAAGGAAAGAAAGAAAAAGGAAGGAAGGAAGGAAGGAAGGAAGAAGAGACAGACGAGAGAAGGAAGGGGGAAGGAGAAAGATGGGAGAAGGGAGGGAGGGTTGGAGGGAGGGAGGGAGGAAGAAAGAAAGAAGACAGAAAGGAAAGAAAGAAAGGAAGGAAGGAAGAAAGGAAGGAAGAGAGGCATTCACTGGTCCTCTCTGACAGGCTCTCCCTAGCCCCAAGCCCACCAAGAGGCCGTGATCTTGACAATTTTAAGGCATGTGGACTTCAACTCCCAGAATTCCACAGCCAGCATTGCTGGATGTGGAATTCTGGGAGTTGAAGTCCACATGCCTTAAAATTGTCAAGGTTGAGAAAACACTGGTTTAGATGGAGAACTGAGAAGGGGCTGAAGGGAGCCAGCCAAGGGGGCAGGCAGTTCAGGTCAATCCGAGGCCCCTCCCTCCGCTGGTCCTAGGAGGAGGAGCCCCCCCTTCCTTTGAACTGGGCAGCTGAAAGGCCCCCAGGGACTGTCCCAAGGACCTGGGACAGTCCTTGAACTGGAGGGGGGGTCTTTCCTCCTGGGACTTCCTGGTAACGGAGGGAGTTGACCTGTGTGTGTGTGTGTGTGTGTGTGTGTGGAGCCCCCCCCCAAAGCCCCAACCTCTTTTAGATATCAGATTCAGGTTGTCAAAGATATTCTCCCCCCAAGTGAAAGGGAGGTGTTCTCTGGAGACATTGCTCCTTCCTCCAGTATTATTTTATTTTATTTTATATTTTATTCTATTCTATTCTATTCTATTCTATTCTATTCTATTCTATTCTATTCTATTCTATTCTATTCTATTCTATTCTATTCTATTCTATTCTATTTTTATTATTTTATTGTATTTTATTTTTATTATTTTATTATTTTATTTTATTTTATCTTATTTTATTTTATTATTTCTCCATTTCATTTCATTTCATTTTTTTTATATTTTATTTATTTTACCTTTCTCGTTTCATTTCACTTCGGTACTTTTCTGCCAGTGCTGCTCCTTGTTCACGCGTCTGATTTTTAACAATTGTTTTCTTTTATTAAACGTCTTCAGATTACTTTGCACTCGGCAGAGGAGCATGCTGGTTATTAGAGGAATTAAAAGTACGAAGAATATTACTTGCCTACTATACCACTATTATATTAAGATATTCCAAAACGATTATAATTTTAGAATATAAGATGATGCCATAGGTAACATATGATAATTTTAATATACTGTGTTGAACATATTGTAGCGTATAATAAAATATATTTTGAAGTAAGTGGAAATATAAAAATCCTGCTCCAGGCGTGCCTGGTTGAGGAATTCTGGGAGTTGAAGTCCACGAGTCATAAAAGGGCCAAGTTTGAAGACCCCTGGTTTAAATATTTAAATATTTTTTCCTCACAGTCACATGATCAAAATTCAGGTATTTGGGCAGGGGTGGGCAACCTTGGCTCTTTTATGACTGGTGGACTTCAACTCCCAGAATTCCTGAGCCAGCCACGCTGAGGGGAAAGGGAGAGGTTTCCAAGCTGAGCCATGCTGGCTCAGGAATTCTGGGAGTTGAAGTCCACGAGTCATGAGGGGGGCCATAGTTCCCTCATGCTGGCTCAGGAATTCTGGGAGTTGAAGTCCACGAGTCATGAAGGGAGCCATAATTCCCTCATCCTGGCTCAGGAATTCTGGGAGTTGAAGTCCACGAGTCATGAGGGGGCCATAGTTCCCCCATGCTGGCTCAGGAATTCTGGGAGTTGAAGTCCACCAGTCATGAGGGGGCCATAGTTCCCCCATGCTGGCTCAGGAATTCTGGGAATTGAAGTCCACGAGTCATAAAAGGGCCAAGTTTGAATATTTAATAATAATAATAATAATAATAATAATAATAATAATTAAATATTTAAATATTTTTCCCCACGGTCACGTGATCAAAATTCAGGCATTTGGGCAACTGACTCCTATTTATGACGGTGTGTGTGTCACGTGATCCCCTTTGGCAACCTCCTGCCAAGCAAAGTCAAAATGGGGGAAGATGGGTTCACTTCACACCCGTTTTAGTAACTTCAGGACTGTAGTGATCCGCTTAACGACGGTGGCAAGGAAGGCTGTAAAATAGGGCAAATTTCACTTTAAAATCTGTCTCTGTTAACAGCAGAAAGTTTTGAGCTCAACTGTGGTCGTAAACTGAGGAGCACCAGTATTTTTGTTGTTGTTATTGTTGCATTGTGTAAGCTGCTCAGAGCTTTCAGAGATCAGGGCGGCCTTTAAACTTCTCAGGTTTAGGCCTCCCTGTGGGTTGCAGTCCTGGTTTTTTTTTCCTGCACGAGTCCCTGGGTTCGAATCACGCCGTCCCACAGGACAGAAGAACTGTTAGACACTCAGCAAAGCCTCCGTGGACCACTTGGTGTGCACCAGGGCCGTGTAGCTTGCACCCAGGAGCCACATATAAAACTGTGAATCATGGCTAGCTAGGGAATTCTGGGAGATGGAGTCCACACGTCTTAAAGTTGCTGAGGTGGAGAAACAATGGATTAGGCCAGGGGTAGGCAATCTCGGCTCTTTTATGACTGGTGGACTTCAACTCCCAGAATTCCTGAGCCAGCCACGCTGAGGGGAAAGGGAGAGGTTTCCAAGCTGAGCCAGGCTGGCTGAGGAATTCTGGGAGTTGAAGTCCACCAGTCATGAAGGGGCCATAATTCCCCCATGCTGGCTCAGGAATTCTGGGAGTTGAAATCCACATGCCTTAAAATTGTCAAGGTTGAGAAACATTGGTTTAGAACAGGGGTTCTCAACCTTGGCAACTTTAAGACTTGTGGACTTCAACTCCCAGAAAAGCTGGCTCAGGAATTCTGGGAGTTGAAGTCCACCAGTCATGAAGGGGCCATAGTTCCCCCATGCTGACTCAGGAATTCTGGGAGTTGAAGTCCACCAGTCATGAAGGGGCCATAATTCCCCCATGCTGGCTCAGGAATTCTGGGAGTTGAAGTCTGCAAGTCATTGAGAGGTCATAGTTCCCCCATGCTGGCTCAGGAATTCTGGGAGTTGAAGTCTACAAGTCATTGAGAGGTCATAGTTCCCCCATGCTGGCTCAGGAATTCTGGGAGTTGAAGTCCGCGAGTCATAAAAGAGCCAAGGTTCCCCACCCCTGGACTAGGCTGGGGGGGGAGGGGCAAATCCAGGGAGTGAAATGATCTGAGCTGTTTGCAACAGGTCTAAAAGTAGAGGATGCTGGGCATGGTCCACTGCAGTGTCAGAGCTACAAGCTGGTGGAGACGTGGGATGCCACCAGTGGGAGCTCTGCAGGGGCGGGGAGGAGGGCTATTAAAAGGGCCCCTCACAAGAAATCTGGATGGTATCCAGTGAGCTTTGGGAGATCTGCGGAGTCCTTGGTGCTCTCTGAGCTTGGATGTTTTCTTGCAGATGTTTCATGACCATCTCTAGGTAACATCATCAGTGCTAGAGGAGAGGGGGGTTGGAGGAGGGGGAGGAGGAAGAGGAAGAGAGCTATGGGGTCCTGGATGTTCCCTGAGCTTGGTGTTTTTCTTTCAGACATTTCATGACCCAACTAGATAACATCATCAGTGCTACCGTAGAAGGGAGGAGGAGGGGGAGGGGGGAGGAGGAGGAGGAGGAGGAGGAGGACGAGGACGACTGTGGAGTCCTTGGTACTCTCTGAGCTCGGTTGTTTTCCTGCAGACATTTCATTACCAACCTAGGTTACAACATCAGTGCTACCGGTTCGAAAGTTTCCTAGTGATCCAGCAGGCAGTGCTGCCACACATTTAGTTAAGTTCAGAGAATTTGGGAGAGACCTCCTCTGAACAGCCCCCTTGTCTGCTGATCCCAAGCAGCTCCTTGGTCTACGTAGGCACTAGACGTAGCCCCTTGTTTGTTGGTGGTGAAGGACCTCAGATCAAGTCAGTGAGTAGCACTGATGACATTCCCTAGTTTGACTTATGAAATGTCTGCAAGAAAACAACGAAGCTCAGAGAGCACCAAGGACCCCACAGTCCTCCTCCACTTTGTAAACCCCACTCCCTTCTAGCACTAATGAAGTTCTTTAGTTGGGTCATGAAATATCTGAACGAGAACCACCAACCTCCTCTTCCTCCTCTTCCTCCCTTCTAGCACTGATGATGTTCCCTAGCTGGATCATGAACTGTCTGCAAGAAAACCACCAAGCTCAGAGAGCAGCAAGGACTCCACAGTCCTTCTCCTCTTCCTCTTCCTCTTCTTCTTCTTCCTCCTCCTCCTCCCCCCTTCTAGCACTGATGATATTCCCTAGCTGTATCATGAAATGTCTGTAAGAAAACCACCCAACTCAGAGAGCACCAAGGACTCCACAGTCCTCTTCCTCTTCCTCTTCCTCCTCCTCCTCTTCCTCCTCCTCCTCCTCCTCCCTTCTAGCACTGATGATGTTCCATAGCTGGATCATGAACTGTCTGCAAGAAAACCACCCAGCTCAGAGAGCACCAAGGACCCCTCAAAAGCCAACGGGAGCAGAGCAGAGAAAGGTCAGGGCTACAGGGGGCACCTTCTCCATTGATAGAAGAACACCTGGTGTCCTGATTTGCAGCCCTTCCTTGGAGAGAGGTGGAGGAGACAACCTCCCTGTGTGATGTTGACTAAACACTTTGCAGATAAAATCAATTCTCTCCCCTCTGGCCTTGGGCCCACCTGGGCAGCAGCTCAGAAGAGGAACATCTCCTCAAGGTTCCTGGGGTTTGGTTTCATTTCGTGGGCTGCAAGGACGTGGGGAGGGTTCTCTGGAGCAGGAGGTGGACCATCTGTGGGCTGCAACTGGGCCCTTCTGATTTGGGGAGCAGCTGTAAGAAGGTAGGGGTTCAATTCTGGAAGGTACAACATGCTATTCTCCAAAGCACCAGAAGGCCGGACAAGAAGCAATGGATGGAGTCTAATCAAGGAGGGAAGCAACCTGGAACTAAGGAGGAATTTCCTGACAGTGAGGACAATTAACCAGTGGAACAACTTGCCACCAAAAGTTGTGGGGTGTGGGTGTTTTAAAGAAGAGATTGGACAGCCATTTGTCTGAAATGGTTTAGGATTTCCTATCTACTATTATTATTATTATTATTATTATTATTATTATTATTATTATTATTATTATTATTATTATTATTATTAATCATTGTACAGTCAGCCAAATATTCAGACTGGATTTGGCATTTTGTCCACCTATCGAATCCTTACCAAAGACCTGGGATAGGCAGATGTGGATGTTTGATGGTATTACAGATCTCATTGCAGGATGGAAGCTGTTCCTAGTAAGGCCGCCTTTTGCAATTGATTAATTGCGAATTTGTCAATGCTGATGATGGTGTTCAAGTGGTTAGGGTTATTATCCCCCTGCTCAGGGAGGAAACCCTATACCATTTCAGACAAATGGCTGTCCAGTCTCTTCTTGAAGACCTCCAGTGATGGAGCGCCCACGATTTCTGGTGGCAGGTTGTTCCACTGGTTAATTGTTCTGATTGTCAGGAAGTTTCTCCTTAGCTCTAAGTTGCTTCTCTCCTTGATTAGTTTCCATCCATCATTTCTTGCCCTGCCCTCAGGTGCTTTGGAGAATATATTGATACCCAACATGGATTTGCCCTGGATCACCCGTCCCACAGCCTGACCAATTCAACTTTCCATTGAAAATGGTTAAAATTAATGTAATTAGCTAATTATCTTGTCCTGAGAGAGACAGAAATACAAGCATTCTTCTTGTCTGCTAAATTTCAGGCCTTATTTTGCCTTGATATTTTTTTTCCCCCTGTGGTATCATCTAAGTTCGGCTTATGGGGAAGGACACAAGGCTAATAATTGTCCTTGGATAACTTTTTCTGCTCTAATAACTCCTGATTTACAGCAACGAAGAGAGTTGCTGGGCATTGAAAGTATCCCTCGCAATAAGATACAGCATTTCAGACAAATGGCTGTCCAGTCTCTTCTTAAAAACTTCCAGTGTTAAGAGCATTCACTGCTTCTGGAGGCAGGAGGTTCCACTGGTTAATTGTTCTAAATGTCAGGAAATCTCTCTTTATTTCTAGGTTGCTTCTCTCCTTGATTGGTTTCCATCCGTTACTTCTTGTCCTGCCTTCAGGCACTTTGGAGAATAGCTTGACTCCATTTTCTTTGGGGCAGCCCCTGAGATACTGGAACACTGCTATCCTGTCCCCCCTCGTCCTTCTCTTCATTAAACTAGACATACTCAATTCCTGCAACCGTTCTTCCTATGTTTTAGCCTCCAGTCCCCTGAAAATCTTTGTGGCTCTTCTCTGCACTCTTTCTAGAGTCTCAACATCTTTTCTATATTTGGTGACCAAAACTGGATGCCGTATTCCAAGTATGGCCTTACCAAGGCCTTGTAAAGTGGTATTAATACTTCAGGTGATCTTTATTCTCTCCCTCTGTTAATGCATCCTAGCACTGTGTTGGCCTTTTTGGCGGCTGCAGCACACAGCTGGCTCCTATTTAAGGGATTGTCCACTAGGACTCCGAGGTCCCTCTCACAGTTACTACTATTGAGCAAGGTACCCCCTATACTATATCTGTACATTTGTTTTTTCTTGCCTAAATGTAGAACCTTGCTTTTTTCACCACTGAATTTCATTTTGTTGGATAGCGCCCAGTGTTTGAGTCTGTCCAGATCCTCCTGTATCCTAAGCCTGTAACTTCTGGAGTGTCGGCTATTCCTGCCAGCTTGGTGTCGTCTGCAAATTTGATGAGTTCCCCATCTATCCCCTCATCCAAATCGTTGATGAAGAAGAAGATGATGATGATGATGATGATGATGATGACGACGATGACCATCATCATCATCATTACTATTATTACTATTATTACCATTATTATTATTATTATTATTATTATTATTATTATTATTAATTACCATGTGGGTCACCCTATTGCCTAGTCTCCAAGCCTACATTCTGGAGGAAGACTATAGGGCAATAAATGCAGTGTCCTATACAGAACAGATACTCCTTGATGTACGACTACACGGGAGCCCAGAATTTCTGTCGCTCAGTGAGACGTTTGTTAAGTGCTCCATTTGACCTGCTTTCTTGACACAGATATTCAGTAAATCACCGCAGTTGTTAACTTAGTAACCCAGTTGTTAAGTGAATCCGCCTTCCCCCATTGACTTTGCTTGTGAGAAGGTCATAAAAAGGGATCACGTGATCCTGGGACGCTTCGGCTGTCGTAAATACGAGTCGGTTGCCAAGCATCTGAATTCTGATCACGTGAGACCATGGGGAGGCTGTAAAGGTCGTAACTGTGAAAAACGGTCACATTTTTCAGTGCCGTTGTAACTTGGAGCAGTCACTAAATAAACTGTGGTTAAGTCAAGGACTATTTGTTATCTGGACCGCCTTCCATCAGGGTTGAAGCCCGGACGTGGCACATCAAAGCCCAGGGGTTGTTCTCCTTCAGTCGTTTCTCAACCTCTGGCCCTTTAAGAATGGGTGGACTTCAAGCTGGCTAGGGAATTCTGGGTGTTGAAGTCCATCCATCTTAAAGTCCCAGAGATTGAGAAATATGACTCGAGTAGATAACCACAGGATCTCTTTAGTCCCCTTCCAGCTTTCTAGATCTTGTAGATCTCACAAGGGGTGTGTGTTTGCATGTGGAACCATTGACCAGGGTGTCCTCTGGGATCCCTGTGAGAATTGGGAATGGGACCCCAAACCCTCGTTTAGATTAATGTCAGAACCTCGCCTGCTGTTTCTTAACCCTTGTCAGCTCGAAAACAGGTGGACTTCAACTCCCAGAATTCCCCAACCAGCTATGAAGACTACCCCTCTTTAAGCATGAGACTGGCCTAGCCAATCAGATGAACAGAGAGAGTATGTTCCTTGGCTTATTCCCATTGAGACCCCATTTTTGAGTAGATGAAAGACATTTATTGATTTATTGATTAGATTCATGGGGATGAATAGAATAGTCAAGACTAGACTAGACTAGATTAGAACAGAACAGAACAGAAAAGATTTAGAATAGAATAGAATAGAATAGAATAGAATAGAATAGAATAGAATAGAATAGAATAGAATAGAATCTTTATAGAGAATTAGAACAGAACAGAACAGAATAGAATAGAAAATATGGAATAGAATAGAATAGAAAATATGGAATGGAATAGAATAGAATAGAAAATACGGAATAGAATAGAATAGAATAAGAATAGAGTAGAGTAGAGTAGAGTAGACTAAGAGAAGAGTAGAATAAGAGAAGAGAAGAGATGAAATGGAAGATATAGAATGGAAGAGAAGAGAAGAGAAGAAAAGAGAAAAAATATGGAATGGAAGATATAGAAGAGAAGAGAAGAGAAAATATGAAATAGAATAGAATAGAATAGAAATAACAGATGATAGAATAGAATAGAATAGAATAGAATAGAATAGAATAGAATAGAATAGAAGCTGGAAGGGACCTTGGAGGTCTTCTAGTCCAGCCCCTTGCTCAAGCAGGAGAACTACCTGTACCTTTGTTTTAAATTTGGGTGACGTGGTCCCAAGAGACCCCAGACTCTGAAAAAGACTTGACCACAATCTGATGATGGGTTATCCATGTGGGTCGATCCAAGCTGGAAAACTAGCTAGGACACTCAAACCAGACCCGGATTCCAACACCACCATCCGCTGGGCGAAAACAGGGTTGGACAGTTGAGTTATGTCTCCCTCTTGCACAAACCAAGATACTGCTTATAGTCTGGTTTAGGCCATCCTGACTTGACACAACAGCCTGGATGTCTTCGAGCATCCCGCAGTGAGTTGATTGCAGGAAGTCCCTGTTCATTTAGTGACCGTTCAGACACAACAACACTGGAAAAAGTGACCGAGGACCAGGTTTCATACTGGGATCCCCTTTTGCGACCTTAAGTGAAGCCAGATTCACTTAACAACCGTGTTGCTGACTTAACAACCTCAATGATTCACTTAACAACGGTGGTAAGAAAAGTCGTAAAATGGGGCAGAACTCACTCAGCAACTGCTTAGCGTCCTCCCAAGCTGGCTTCTTGCAATCAACAAAACATGACCTGCACAACGACCGTCTTGCTTGACAATGGGAATTCCGCTTCCATTTGTGGTTATTAAGTCGAGGACTATTTTTATTTCCAGAGCTACGGATCCGAGTTAAGCATTAGGTAAGTTGTGTGAACCAACAATTTTGTGTCATGTTTAAAAAAACAACCAAAACAACCAAGCATGCTGGTTTATTATTATTATTATTATTAATTTTAAAAACAAACAAAGCAGAATTCGTGAAATGCACACACCCAATAACAACTGTGAGCTGAATGTGTTTGTATGTTGTGTGAATGAAACTAATTTTTAAATTTTTAATTTAATTGTGTTTTTAATTGTGTTGTTGTTGTGAGCCGCCCTGAGTCTGGGGAGAAGGGCGGCATATAAATTTAAATAAATAAATAAATAAAATAAATAATGCTTGTGGGACACTTGAACACTTTGGCAATTGCACAACCTGCAGTGTTGTGTGGTATTTTGACTGGAAGGGAGGGGGGAACAGAGGGGAAAAAAAGCCAGAAACAGCCATGCTAATAGTTGGGAGTCCTCATTTTGCAACAGTTCGCTTAGTGACTACGTTATGGCACTGAAAAAAGTGACTTATGACCATTTTTCACATTTATGACCGTCGTAGCATCGCCCAGAGTCACGGGATTTGCATTCAGATGCTTGGCGCCTGACTCACATTTATCAAGGTTGCAGTGTCCCCCCCCCCGAGTCACGTGATCCCCTTTTGCAATCTTCTGACAGGCAAAGTCAATGGGGAAAAATCCGATTCATTTAACAACCCACGTTCCTCACTTAACATCTTCAGTGATTCATTTAACAAACGTGGCCAGAAAAGTCATAAAGGGGCAAAACTCACAACAAACGTCTCACTTAGCAACGGAAATTTTGGGCTGCCACGTGGTCGTGAAGTCGAGGATTGCTTGGAACCCATTCCTGCTTTTGGTGCACATTCCCACATGCTCATTTGTGCACGACCGACACGCAGATTATTTATTGGGTGTGTGCATTTCACGAATTCTGGTTTGTGTTTCTTTTTAAAATTAATAATAATAATAATAATAAAGTTGGAAGGGACCTTGGAGGTCATCGAATCCAACCCCCTGCTCAGGCAGGAAACCCTACATCATTAAGGTGTGTGAAAAAGAGAGACTATCCTTCCCCCACTGCAAAGAAAAGGTAGAATGTGTAAAAAAAACAACGCATTCACACAATATATTCAACCGTGTTTTATTAGCAATGTGCACAACGTGGGTGAAACGGTTGTGGTTAGTTTCACTTGAATATGCTGGACCCTGGAACGGTTGCACAAGCTTAACGCAGGGCAAGTTTAGCACCTGACCTGAAGCACCAGCCAGGCTTTTTACTGGTGACCCTGGTCCAGGCATGTTGTGTGAATAGCCCCAGGGCACCCAAGGGGCAAACTTGCTCCCTCTCCTGGGCTGCTACTTCTCTCCCCCTTGCAGGGAGCCCATCCATTTCTCTCTGGGCCATGACAGTCCCAGGACCTGAGGCCATCTGGAGCAGGCAGCCGGCCAGCCAGTTTCAGCCAGAAGCTGCGTGGCCTTTCCTGCTTTGCAAGGAATGGGACAGGAACTAGGGCAGGGCAGGGTGAAGTCCAGCCTATCCGGTAGTTTGGCTGCCTTGGTTGAGCCAAGCCAGGCCCAGGTTGCCCAGATAGCCAAGCCTGGATTAGACAGGCTTTGCAGGCAGCTGTGAGTTGCTAAAACAGATCAGGGATTGCACCCAGGTGCAAAATTCTCAAAAGTGGACTGGTTTTTTTTTTTTCCGTATTCAGAGCACAGTGGTGGTGGGGGCAAGGACCCAATCCCCCTTCCCAGAGAGACCCCTCCAGATTTGCACTTATGCAGAGGTCAGCAAGGTGTCCCACTTCCAAACAATGCCCATAATCCCTTGCCAGCACGGGCGGGGGGGGGGAGGGGAAAGGACTCAAGGCCACGCGGTGCATCCCTCCTTCCCCAGCCCTGGGGTCTTCCGGAGAGGCGGGCTGCACTCCCCCTCCCATCCTCCCCGGCCCACGCGGTGCGTCAGTCCTCTCCCGAGTTTTCCCGAGAGGCGGACTACAGCTCCCATCTTCCCCAGCCGGCAGGCAAGGCCAAAAAAAGCCGTTGGAGGCTCCTCTCCGGGACAAGAGACAGAGAGAGAGAGAGAGAGCCGCGCTGGGAAGCGTCCCCGCCCCGCTTCCTCCCCGCTCGGGGCCCGGGGCGGGCCAGGGCTGCGGGGCGAGGCCGGCCCAGCGGCCGTCCGCACGTGGCTTTGGCTCGGCCTGGGGCCTCGGCGCCGCTTCCCAGCCCAGAAGCTTCCAGGCGGGCGCAGCAACAGCAGCAGCAGCAACGCGGTCGGCAGGCAAGCGGGCGCGCCCAGCGGAGCCCCGGCCGGGCAGGACAGCGGGTGTCCCGCGAGGCACCTCCGGCTTCGCCCGGCCCGGCCCAGCCCAGCCTTCCCGCCGGCTTCCCCCGCCCCGGCCCGCCCGCCGGCCGGTCCCGCCGCAGCGCTTTGTCAGCGGCTCCTTCCAGCCGGCGGCGGGGGGCGCGCTCCCGGTCCGTCTGCCCGGGGGCGGCAGCAGAAGCAGCAGCTCGGCGGACCAGCGCGCTTGTCCCAGGCCGGCGCTGCTGCTGCTGCTGCTGCTCGCCCGCCCGCCCCTCGTCCGGCCGCCCCGCCCCGTCCCTCCAGGAGGACGGGCCCCCAGCGCCGGCCGCCCGCCCGCCCGCCTGCCTGCCCGCCCGCCCGTCCTTGCGCGCTGCGCCCCGGGCGAGACGAGGCGGGGAGGCGCGGCGGCGCGGCTCTAACAGGTGGGATCCCGAGGCGAGGGGGCGGAGGAGGCGGGCGGGCGGGCGACGAGCACAGCGACGGCCAGAGGAGGCTCCAGCCGAGCCCAGCCCAGCCCAACCGCCGGACCGTCCCCCAGCGCCGCAGCCCGGCCAGCCTCGCCTGGTCCCGCCGGGCCGGGAGCAGCAGCAGCAGCAGCAGCAGCCGCCGCCGCCGCCGCCGAGGAGGAGAAGCTGCCCCCCGCGCCAGCCGGACTCCTCCTCCGCCGCCTCCTCCTCCTCCTCCCCGCCTCCGCCGCGCCAGGCAGGGCGCAGCAGCGCTCGCTCGCCCGGCCGGGACAGGACTCCCTCGGCTCGCCCGCCATGCCCAAGCCGCCGCCGCCGCCGCCGGCGCCTCCGCCGCTCCTGCGCTCGGCGGGCGGGAACCGCCCCGGGGACAGCGAGCTGGGCCGGCAGTTCCGGGACTGGTGCCTGCGCACCTACGGCGACTCGGCCAAGACCAAGACGGTGACCCGGAGCAAGTACCAGCGCATCGCCGAGGTCCTGCAAGGGGGCGGCGGCGGCGGCAACGGAGGCGGCGGCGGCGGCGGCGGCGAGAAAGGCAAGTTCCAGTTCTGGGTGCGCTCCAAGGGCTTCCGCCTGGGCAACGGCCCCCGCGAGGCGCCGGCCGCGAAGATGGGACCCGGGGTGGTCTACGTGCCGGTCAAGACGGGGACGGTGAGTGCGGCGCGCGGGCGGGCGGGCGGGCGGTGCAACGGGCCGGGCTGGGTGTGTGTCCCGCATTGCCCGGGGGGGCGGGGCGGGGCGGGAGGGCGGAGGGGATGCCCGGGGGGGGGACAGCCCGGGCGAACGGGGCGCGCGGGGGGGGAAGGGGGCAGCCGGAGGGGTCTCCGCCGCTGCTGCTTTTTGCATCGGGCAGGAGGCGCCCCGCTGCCCACTCCGGGGGGGGATTCTTGGCTGGGGGGGCGCGGCGGGCAGAGGGTCAGCCCCTGCCGGGACGCCCCCTCCCCTCCTGTCCCGGCTGCTGCGCCCCCGTCCCGTTGCCTTGAGCTGCGGGGCGGGGCGGGGGCGGCTGGCTGCTGTACCTGGCGGTCTGTGCCAGACACCCCCTCCCCTCCCCAAGTGCCCCCGGCCCGGGACGTGTAGCAGCCCGCCTCCTGCTCGTCCTGCGGGGCTGGCTGGCCCCCTCGCCTCCGGCTGCCTGCTGGTCCCGCGCCGCCTGGGGAGGGGAGGAGGGGGAGCAGGAGGAGGAGGGCGCCCCGCCCCCTGCCCGCCGCCCACCCTGGGCCGAGACCGCGGCGGCCAAGGGCAACCCTGGGGGCACCGCTCCTCCTCCTCCTCCTCCTCCTCCTCCTCCTCCTCCTGCTCCACCGCGGGGCCCGAGCGCACCGGCCGGGCGCAGGTTGCAGGTTCGCGCCGGCCCGGCCCGGGCAGCCCCAGCCTGTCCCTGCTGGCAGCGGAGCCGGAGCGCCCGCAGGGAGCAGCAGCTCATTGTTCCGCGCCTGCCCGGGGGACGCCGCGCCGCCTCCGAGCCGCCTCCACACCCCTCCGAGCCGAGCCAGCCGGGCCGTCCCTCCCTCCCTCCCTCCCCAGCCGGCCCGGGCAGGAGTCGCCGGCCGAGCAGCGGCGTCATTGTTCCCTCCCGCGCGGGTCAACTTTCTCCGGGGCGGGCGGGCGGGCCAGGGAGGGAGGGAGGGAGGGAGGGGCGGGGGGTCTCCCGCTTGCCCCGCGGCTCTTCTCCACGCCCGCCCCGCTTGTTCCCTCCAGCGTCCCCCCCTCCCCCCGTCCCCAGCCGCCTCTCCCCTGCCGGCTGTGCCAGGGCGGGGTTGGGCACCCGGGCGGGCGGGCGGGCTGGCTGCTTCATCCCCGCCCGTCCCTTGCACCATCTGCCCGGGAGATTGGGCGCTTGGCAGACAATCGGTCGGAGGAGCTGGCCTTGCCGGAAAAGTGCACTTGTGTGTGTGTGTGTGTGTGTGTGTGTGTGTGTGTGTCTGTGTGTGTGGTTGTGCATGGGCGCGCGCGCGTGCTTGTGTGAGTGTGCGTGTGTGCGCGAGACAGAGAGGCTGCGTGTGCGCGCCCTTGCGCCTACCTCCCTCCCTCCCTCCCTCCCTCCCTCCGCCCGCGAAGGAGGCACCCAGCCGCCGAAGCGCTGCCACCGCTGCCCGCTGGTTGGCAGGGCGAAGCCTGCACGCGGAAGCGAGGGGGCTCTGCCAAGCGCCGGAGGGAGGAGGAGGAGGAGGAAGAGGAGCGAGCTCTGGGGTGGGGTGGGGGGCCCGGCCTCCTCCTCCTCCCTCCATCCAGGCTGAGACTCCCCCCTCCCCAGCTGCTGGGGAGGGGGCAGGGAGAGGGGCTTCCCAAGGGCCGGCGGCAGGGTAGTGCTCTAGTCCAGGAGTGGCATATGGGTCTGGGCAGCCTGGCTGGATGGATGGCTGCCATCCCATTGGGGGTGGAGGGGGGGGTGGGAGGGTCGCGAGCCTTTTGTGCTGAGTTTTGCTGAGTCTGGTTGCTTCCTGCAAGGGGGGGGGCAGCCTGCCTATTACAGCCAGGGTTGCTTTGAAACCCACGGTGAACTCCATCTGATGTGTATTTTCCACTTAGCTTCTGCAGATGTGCAAACCCAGATGTGAGGGGACACACACACACACACACACAGAGAGACAGGCATTCTGACCTTTTTGTATATGGCTGGGTGGGCAGTACCCCAAAAGTGCCAGCTGGGGTGGTGACAAAGAAAAACCAGGATGCTTCCCAGCACTTGTTGGGTGATTGTGCAACGGGGCAGGCACCCTGCATGCTATTTAGGACGACCCCGGCTCTTGAAAGGGGGGGGAGGAGGACGACGCAACAGACCCACCAGCTGTGTGGGCATCGAGGGGGGGTGGGGAGAGGGCAGGAAGAGAGACCCACATTCCCTCTCTTGCTGCCCAGTGTTTGCAAAGTCTGATCCGCTCTGGGGGACCGTCTTCACACAACCGCCTGGAAACCTGGGAGTTGCCTGTGTCCCCAAGTGCCGGGGTGTGCCGAGGGATGGGACAGCAGGTCATGTGAAAACAGCCCATCTGGTTTGTTCGGCCTTGATTGTCTGGCACTCCTGGGAAAGTGGGAGAGAGATACACATACAGAGAGAGAGAGAGAGAGAGAGAGAGAGAGAGAGAGAGAGCTGCAGGAGGAGAAGGAAATTGCCTGCCCGCCCCCCCATGCCCCCCACTGCTAGCCTTGCCTCCCCGCCCCCCCATGCCCCCCCACTGCTAGCCTTGCCTCCCCGCCCCCCCCATGCCCCCCCACTGCTAGCCTTGCCTCCCCGCCCCCCCATGCCCCCCCACTGCTAGCCTTGCCTCCCCGCCCCCCCATGCCCCCCACTGCTAGCCTTGCCTCCCCGCCCCCCATGCCCCCCTGCTAGCCTTGCCTCCCCGCCCCCCCATGCCCCCCCCACTTCTAGCCTTGCCATCTGCACCGTTTTTTGTTTTTTTTTTTGCTCCTAAACCCACCTGACCAGTTTTTCAGCTGCCCACATGGCTTCTCCTCTCCCGGTATCCATGGATTTGCAAGCATTTCAGAAATAATTTGTGGAGATAACTGACGGAGTGTCCCCCCCCTTCCGTTCCCCCCTCCAGTTTGGATGATGGGACCACCCTTGATCCAAGGGAGATTCCCTTCCACTTCCTCAATTTGCTTGGGTTTGGGGAAAAAAAAAAGTAGATGTGGGGGGGGCTATATGGGTCTCATTGCTCGGTGGAGGTGTGCCTGGCGGGGGGGGGGGGCAAGGTCAGCCTTTTAAGGATGCCCAAACCTGCCAGCAGCTTCTGGGCAGCCCCTGGGGGGGGAGGGGGAACTCTTCCTCTTGCTGCTGATTGGGGAGGGGGCTGCAGGGGAATTGGAGTGCCTTGCCTCTCCCCTCCCTCCCTCCCTCCCTCACCCTGCCTCCCTCTCTACCCACTTTCCCTGTGCCCAGGGCAGGTCCCCTTCCTTCCTGCCCCAGCTGCCCGAGGGCTTCCTCCTTAAAAAGAGAAGAAAAAACTGCTTGTAAGGTCCTGGCTGGGAACGATGGACGTTGCAGTCCACCCCAGCTGGCTGTATCTCTGGGCTTGGGTGCACCGCGGTGGCAGAGAAGATGGAGGCGGGCGGCACGTCTTTCCTTGCCAATGCTAAGCTCTGCCCCTTTGACTTCTTCTCGGGTTTATGGGGGGGGGCTTTCTTTCGCTGTGGTCCCACACCTCCGTGCGCCTTGGGAACTGGGACCCCCCCCCACAGCCCGGCCCGGTGGTCCAGCAGCAGAGGGCTAGTGAATTTGGGCCAGCACTCGCTCGGGGAGCTGGCTAACGGGGCAATTACTGTGCCAATTAGGTCCTCCTGCGGCACCAGGGGTTGCCATGGAGCTTTCAACCGGCTCTCCCCCCCCTCCCCGCCTTCCAGCAGCCCCTCCCCTTGCTCCAGTGCAAAAGTCCTGGGCTGTAGACAAAGAGGCCCAGGCGGCTGGCGAGGTCCTGGCAAGGCCGGGAGGGGCTGGCGGAAGACCCTCTGCCAGGTGCTCTCGGCTCTGCAGTCGGGCACAAGAAAAGGGGAGGGCACCACCCCCGTGGGGGGCACGGGACAGGAGAGAGGCCCACCCACTCAACCGGCTGGGAAAGGGATACCCCAGGGGTGCGGCCCACTCAAGAGTCTGGCACCTTCGGGCCGGATACTCTCACGTTGCCCCCCTGCCATGTCCCCAATCCACACGAGGGCGAGGACAGGGTGGCGGGCAACGCCGCGTCTGGCCCAGCAGATGGCTCGGAGCAGGCAGCGCTGTGTCTGGTAACGTCCCAGCGGCTGGGGCGGAAAACGAGGAGACAAAGAGCTTCCTCTCCACTCTTCCCCCCCCACAGCCCCCCCCAGGCAGAATATCTGGGGCCAGGGGTCTTCCGGGCTGCTCTGAGCCCCCCTCGGGCGAGGCGGAGGCACAGGGGGCCTCTTGGGCGACCTTGTCCTTGCTAACTCTTTGCTGGCTGCTTTCACATCCTCCTACACAGGCGGTCCACGACGTAGCAACAGGTCATTTAGTGACCGGTCAAAGCTGCCACGGCAGCGAAGAAAGTGGCCTAGGGCCGTTTTCCAGCTGGATGACGGTGGCAGCATCCTGTGGCCAGGTACTCGGAAATTCGGACACCGACACATATTTACAACGGCGGCAGCAGTGTCCCCGGGTCATGTGATCACCCGTTTTGTGGCCTTCTGACAAGTTAAGAGGGAGAGCCATGTTATTAAGGACTGCAGTGATTCACTTAAGAACGATGGAAGGAAGCTCGTAAAACGGGAAAGCTCACCAATTCACACACGTCTCATTTAGCAACCTAAAGGTTGGGTCGTAAGTTGAGGATGGCATGTATTTGATTCAAAGGAAGGCAGGGTCAGAGGCCCCACAGACGTCCCGCTGGTCTGCACCCCGGCTCGTGTCCCTCGGGCTCCTAAGCCTTGGATAAACCAGCATGGGCCAGCAATGGTGGCCTCTCCAGAGCCCGGCGTTTGACTTTCGGCTAGCTAGAGTGCTCCCAGGATGCTCATGCCTTCCTTCAGACGGCTGGCTTGGCCACTAAGTGGGGTGACATTTAGCTCAGCTGGCTGGGGTCAAGACCCAGACCGGCCTCCATCCCTGGTTGGGCAAACAAACCCCAGAGTGGCCAGGTTTTCTTAGACCCAGCAAGCTGGGGATTGTGGCTAGGATGTACAGGCAGTCCTTGACTATTGAGCCACAAACGTATATTGTTAAACAAGAGTTTTGTCCCATTTTACGACCTTTCTGCCCACTGTTGCTAAGCGAATCACTGCAGTCGCTAAGTTAGACATTCGGTCGTTAAGTGAATCCGGCTTCCCCATTGACTTGGCTTGTCAGAAGGTTGCGAAAGGGGATCACGTGACACACACACACCCGGGGACGCTGCGACCGCCATAAATATGAAGCCTCTGACTCACGGAGACGCTGTGACGGTTGTTAAGTATGCCAAAACGGTCCTCAAGTCGCTTTTTTTCCAGTGCCGTCATAACTTTGAATCAATAGCCACTAAACGAACCGCTGTAAGCTGAGGACTGGTTGCGGTTAGGGAGGCTGTGCAGAAAAGGGGATTCGAGGCAGCAATTTGTTGGACCGCTTAAAACAGGGGAAAGCTCACCAATTCACAAACGTCTCATTTAGCAACCTAAAGGTTGGGTCGTAAGTTGAGGATATAATTTGGGGAATTTTTTCTAAAGGGGTCCAGCAAATGAGGGTAGTTCGATACTTTTATCCTTGGAATGGACATTTTGATCCGGCCCTGGACAGCGCAAACAATCGGTTGGCATGACGGAGGGGGTCTAAAACTAAAAAAACTTAAAATATTTAAATTTCTGTGCCTTTGTCTTCTTCCCACACTCTGGCTGGGTTTGCACTAAACTGGGTTAGTTGAAGCCTGCATGGGCTTCTCCTGCTGACCTCTGTGGGTTTCAACCTGACGGTGTCTGTGGCTGTCCTCACTGGGAAGTTGAGGTGATTTATAATAATATTAATAAAGTTGGAAGGGACCAGGGGTAGGCCACCTGGGCTCTTTTATGACGCGTGGACTTCAACTCCCAGAATTCCTGAGCCAGCCATGCTGAGGGGAAAGGGAGAGGTTTCCAAGCTGAGCCAGGCTGGCTCAGGCATTCTGGGAGTTGAAGTCCACCAGTCATGAGGGGGGCCGTAGTTCCCCCATGCTGGCTGAGGAACTCTGGGAGTTGAACTCCACGAGTCATGAGGGGGCCATAGTTCCCCCATGCTGGCTCAGGAATTCTGGGAGTTGGTTCACGAGTCATAAAGGGGGCCATAGTTCTCCCAGGCTGGCTGAGGAATTCTGGGAGTTGAAGTCCACCAGTCATGAGGGGGCCATAGTTCCCCCATGCTGGCTGAGGAATTCTGGGAGTTGAAGTCCACGAGTCATGAGGGAGCCATAGTTCCCCCATGCTGGCTGAGGAATTCTGGGAGTTGAAGTCCACGAGTCATGAGGGGGCCGTAGTTCCCCCATGCTGGCTCAGGAATTCTGGGAGTTGGAGTCCACAAGTCATGAGGGGGCCATAGTTCCCCCATGCTGGCTCAGGAATTCTGGGAGTTGAAGTCCACGAGTCATGAGGGGGGCAATAGTTCCCCCATGCTGACTCAGGAATTCTGGGAGTTGAAGTCCACAAGTCATGAGGGGGCCATAGTTCCCCCATGCTGGCTCAGGAATTCTGGGAGTTGGTTCACGAGTCATAAAGGGGGCCATAGTTCTCCCAGGCTGGCTGAGGAATTCTGGGAGTTGAAGTCCACCAGTCATGAGGGGCCATAGTTCTCCCATGCTGGCTCAGGAATTCTGGAAGTTGAAGTCCACGAGTCATGAAGGGGCCATAGTTCCTCCATGCTGGCTCAGGAATTCTGGGAGTTGAAGTCCACGAGTCATGAAGGGGCCATAGTTCCCCCATGCTGGCTCAGGAATTCTGGGAGTTGGAGTCCACAAGTCATGAGGGGGCCATAGTTCCCCCATGCTGGCTCAGGAATTCTGGGAGTTGAAGTCCACGAGTCATGAGGGGGCCATAGTTCCCCCATGCTGACTCAGGAATTCTGGGAGTTGAAGTCCACGAGTCATGAGGGGGCCATAATTCCCCCATGCTGGCTCAGGAATTCTGGGAGTTGAAGTCCACGAGTCATGAGGGGGCCATAGTTCCCCCATGCTGGCTCAGGAATTCTGGGAGTTGAAGTCCACGAGTCATGAGGGGGCCATAGTTCCCCCATGCTGACTCAGGAATTCTGGGAGTTGAAGTCCACGAGTCATGAGGGGGCCATAATTCCCCCATGCTGGCTCAGGAATTCTGGGAGTTGAAGTCCACGAGTCATGAGGGGGCCATAGTTCCCCCATGCTGGCTCAGGAATTCTGGGAGTTGAAGTCCACGAGTCATGAGGGGGCCATAGTTCCCCCATGCTGGCTCAGGAATTCTGGGAGTTGAAGTCCACGAGTCATGAGGGGGCCATAGTTCCCCCATGTTGGCTCAGGAATTCTGGGAGTTGAAGTCCACGAGTCATAAAAGAGCCAAGGTTGCCTAGCCCTGCCCTATACCATTTCAGACAATGGTATAGTCTGTCCAGTCTGCAAGTGGGTTAATTTAATAACCAGGTTCAATGTGCATAAACCGTTGAAGCTAAGCGGTCATAGCTGAAGGAGCCAGTGTGGTTAGACTGTGGCTCGGTGTGGGCTGTTGTAGACCAGGAAATTGGTTCATTTGGGGGTCAAGGATGAGCAAATCATGATTTGAATGTGTCAGGTCAACAACAGGTGACTTGTCAGTTATGGGACCGCTGTGCTGGATGGAGACAAAGTTTGTTTATTGGTTTCTCAAATTTTGAAAATCTGAGGGACACCTGGATGGTGTACAAATACAGGTAGTCCTCGACTTGCGACCACAATTGAATCCCAAGTTTCTGTTGCTAAGTGAGTTTTGCCCCATTTTACAACCTTTCTTGCCTCACTTGTTAAGTGAATCACTGCGGTTGTTAAGTGTGACACATGGTCATTAAGCGAATCTGGCTTCCCCCCATTAACTTTGCTTGCCAGAAGGTCGCAAAAGGGGATCACGTGACCCCCCCCCAGGGACACAAAAAATGGTTGTAAATCACTTTTTTCAGCACCCTTGTAACTTTGGACGGTCACTAAATGAATGGCTGTAAATTGAGGACTGCTTGTACAACTCGTAGAACTTCGAGGGGTTTCCAGAGGTGATCTAGTCCACCCTTGTGGCTTCAGTGGATCTACTAATAATAGTTGCAACTGCTGTCTGTGTTTGAAGACTTGTACTATTGCCTATTCCAGGGATAGGCAACCTGGGCTCTTTTATGACTGGTGGACTTCAACTCCCAGAATTCCTGAGCCAGCCATGCTGAGGGGAAGGGAGAGGTTTCCAAACTGAGCCACGCTGGCTCAGGAATTCTGGGAGTTGAAGTCCACGAGTCATGAGGGAGCCATAGGTCCCCCATGCTGGCTGAGGAATTCTGGGAGTTGAAGTCCACCAGTCATGAGGGGGCCATAGTTCCCCCATGCTGGCTGAGGAATTCTGGGAGTTGAAGTCCACGAGTCATGAGGGAGCCATAGTTCCCCCATGCTGGCTGAGGAATTCTGGGAGTTGAAGTCCACGAGTCATGAGGGGGCCGTAGTTCCCCCATGCTGGCTCAGGAATTCTGGGAATTGAAGTCCACCAGTCATGAGGGGGCCGTAGTTCCCCCATGCTGGCTGAGGAATTCTGGCAGTTGAAGTCCACCAGTCATGAGGGAGCCATAGTTCCCCCATGCTGGCTGAGGAATTCTGGGAGTTGAAGTGCACGAATCATGAGGGAGCCATAGTTCCCCCATGCTGGCTGAGGAATTCTGGGAGTTGAAGTCCACCAGTCATGAGGGGGCCATAGTTCCCCCATGCTGGCTCAGGAATTCTGGGAGTTGAAGTCCACGAGTCATGAGGGAGCCATAGTTCCCCCATGCTGGCTGAGGAATTCTGGGAGTTGAAGTCCACGAGTCATGAGGGAGCCATAGTTCCCCCATGCTGGCTGAGGAATTCTGGGAGCTGAAGTCCACCAGTCATGAGGGGGCCATAGTTCCCCCATGCTGGCTCAGGAATTCTGGGAATTGAAGTCCATGAGTCATAAAAGTGCCAAGGTTGCCTATCCCTGGCCTATTCCACTGGTTCTCAACTCTTACAGTCACAAACTTTCTCCTAATATTTATTTAACTATTAATCAAATTTATATAGCCGCTTCTCCCCTGGAAGGCAGTTCTGGGCGGTGTACAACCAATGAGCAAAACTGCAGATTAAAAATCGACAGATAACATGTACATACATATACAGGTGGCCCTTGACTTACAACAGTTCGTTTAGTGACCGTTCAACGTTACGACAGCACTGAAAAAAGGGACAATGACCATTTTTTTACACTTATGAACGTTGGAGCATCCCCATGATCAAAATTCACATGTTTGGCCACTGACTTGTATTTATGACGGTTGCAGCGTCCCGACGTCACATGATCCACTTTTCCGATCTTCTGACCAGCAAAGTCAATGAGGGAAAGCCAGATTCACTTAACAACCAGGTTACTAACTTAACAAGTGCAGGGATTACACTTAACTACTGTGGCAACAAAGGTCGTAAAATGGGGCAAAAGTCACTTAGCAAATGTCTCACTTAACACGAAATTTTGGGCTCAATTGAGGTCATGAGGACTATCTACACCAGGGGTCTTCAAACTTGGCCCTTTTATGACTGGTGGACTTCAACTCCCAGAATTCCTCAGCCAGCGTGAGGGAACTCTGACCCTTTTATGTCTGGTGGACTTCAACTCCCAGAATTCCTCAGCCAGCGTGAGGGAACTAGGACCCTTTTATGACTCATGGACTTCAACTCCCAGAATTCCTCAGCCAGCGTGAGGGAACTAGGACCCTTTTATGACTGGTGGACTTCAACTCCCAGAATTCCTCAGCCAGCGTGAGGGAACTCTGACCCTTTTATGTCTGGTGGACTTCAACTCCCAGAATTCCTCAGCCAGCGTGAGGGAACTAGGCTGCTTCTGTTTATAGGGGTGTCAAGGTGTGTGCATGTGCAGGAGACTCAGGTAGCCATCATTGCGAGGTTGAGGCTCCGCCCCTTTTAATTGCACCGTGTGTATAAAAAGGGGCGGGGCTTCGATTCTGCCATCACAGTCTCTCTCTTATTTTATTTTCTGTATAAATCTTCTCCTACATCCCCCCACAAACTAATACCCCTGCCAGTTTATGGGATATTTAATTCCTGCTATAAGCCCTTTGTAGTTTAGGCTTAGGGAATACCCCTTGTAGCAAACAGCAGCCTGTCTGCCTCCCTCCTCCCTCCTAAACATGTTTGTAACTCTGCCTGTGGGGATCTGCGGTGTTGTTTTTAATCAGGGTAGCTACCCTCTGCTGAATTGCTGCGACGTTGCAGGTTTTCTCTGCCCCTCCGGACGTTTTCTTTTTAAAAAAAAAAAGAAAGAAAGAAAGAAAAGAAAAGTCTGGTGTGTATTTGTGTGCGCCTACAAGCAGTGTTTCTCAACCTTGACAATTTTAAGGCATGTGGACTTCAACTCCCAGAATTCCACAGCCAGCATTGCTGGCTGTGGAATTCTGGGAGTTGAAGTCCACGTGCCTTAAAATTGTTAAGGTTGAGAAACACTGCCCTACAGGTAATCTCGACTTACCACAGTTCATTTAGTGACCGTTCCAAGTTACAACAGCACTGAAAAAAGTTGAGTTAGGACAGGCGACACAGGCGACCGTCACAGGGTCATGTGATCCAAAGTAAGACACTTGTCCCGGGGTGTGTGTCACGTGATCCCCTTTTGCGACCGTCTGACAAGCACAGTCAATGGGGAAGTCGGATTCACTTAACGACGGTGTGACTCACTTAACAGCAGCAGTGATTTACTTAGCAACGGAGGCAAGACAGGATGTAAAATGGGACAAAGTCCACATAACAGCTGTCTCACTTAGCAACGTAAATTCTGGGCTCAATTGTGGCCATCAGTCGAGGACTACCTATATATACAGGGTTGTGTGTTTGTCGTGTGCATCGTGTCCAGAAGAAAGATGGGGATTGGGCTGAAGTCTAATGGTTGTCGAATTAAAAGTTGGAGAATAAAGAATAAAACGACTGATAGAAAACCTCTGTTCCATAAACCACAGGTACACAACGACACAATTACTAAGAGACAGTTGCTAAGTGGGTTTTACCCTATTTTATGACCTTTATGGCCATAGTTGCAAAGTGAATCACTCCAGCTGTGAAGTTAGTAACATAGTTAGTTTAGGTGGCTCTGACTCTCCCATTGGCTACTGAAGGGGATCACACAATCCAGGGACACCGCAATTGTCATAAATGTGTCGGTTGCTGAGCGTCTGCATTACGATGATGTCGCCCTGGCGAGGCTACAAGGTTCGTAAGTGTGAAAAACGGGCCACGAGCCCCTTTTTTCCACTGCCGTCGTAACTTCGAATGGTCACTACACGAACTGTCGTAAGTGGAGGACTTGTCTGTGCACGCCCATGGCCAAACACACACATTTTGATCACGTGACCATAGGGAGGCTGCACCAGTCGCCAGAGTGGGGGAAAAAACGGGTCACAAGAAGTCCCTTTTTTCAGTGCCGTTGTAACTTCCAGCGGTCACTAAATGGAATCGTTATAAATCGAGGACTAGCGGACAACTCTTGACATCTGTGTAGATCAGCGGTTCTCAACCTTTTCCGGGCTCGACCCTGGCCCGCATCGCGCATGTGCGGCGCGAAGGGGCGTATCGCGCATGTGCGGCAAGACGGGGCGCGCGACGGGGTGTATCGCGCATGTGCGGCGCGCCGGCCCGCATCGCAATAGGGAAAAAAATGGCCGACAAAAAAAAAAAATGGCCGACCCAAAAAAAAATGGGCCCGCATGCGCGGCGTGATGGGGTGCATCACGCATGCGTGGCGCGACGGGGCGCATCGCGCATGCACGACGGGGTGCATCACGCATGCGCAGCGTGACGGGGCGCATCACGCATGCGCGGCGCGAAAGCCCGCATCACGATAGGGAAAAAAAATGGCCGACCAAAAAATAAAAAATAAAATAATAAAAATAAAAAATAAAATAAAATAAAATAAAAATAAAAAATAAAAAATGGTGGACTGCGGTACTTGGCAACCCCCGTGAAATGGTCGTTCGACCCCAAATGGGGTCGCGGCCCACAGGTTGAGAACCACTGGTGTTGCTTGGTTTCCGAGCCTTGTGTCTTTGCGCGCGCGCGCACACACACACACACACATACACACACACACACACGCTGAAAAGCGAGAAGCCGGTTAAAATTGCCACCCACTTTGCGCCCATTTTATTATCTATTCTCCCTGGATGCATTCATTCATTCATTCATTCATCCGTTCCTTCCGTTAATGGGGGCTTTTATCCTGCCCTGCTTTATGGGTGTTTTGCTGAATAATGACTTACATAGAAATCATAAAACTCTGTAATTTGCTCGCTTCCTTTCTAGCAAAAAAACAAAACAAAACAAAAAAACCTCAGCCAGCACAGGTGTTGCTTGTACAAAGGGTCCTCAGTTTAAAACCTATCGTTTAGTGACCGTTCAAAGGGGCCACCGCACTGAAGAAGGACCGCACTTAGGACCACCTTTCACACGTATGACCTTGTCGCTGCACCTCCAGAGTCATGTGATCAAAATTCAGATGGCCTGTACTTGTGACGGTTGCTGTGTCCCCGGGGTCACTGATCCCCTTTTGTGTTGTCCCTGCAAGCCAGGTTTGTTTTGTTTTGTTTTGTTTTTTTTTTGCAAGTTCCGACAGCCTACTTGAGAATAGCGTTCAGACAGCAGATTTCAAAAATTATTATTATTAATAATAATAATAATAAAGTTGGAAGGAACCTTGGAGGTCATCTAGTCCAACCCCCCCTGCTCAGGCAGGAAACCCTATACCATTTCGGACAAATGACCAATTGTGGGAGGCTACAGGGAGGGTGCAGGTTAGGTAATGTGAAGCCATGATTGGATGGTTTGATTTTGTTATACGATAGCGAGTGGGGAGAACGCAGGTAGGTTAGCCTGTAAATGATAATGGAGAGCTCATTGTGTTGTGGGAATGCAAAGGTGCGCCAAAGAAAACAGCAGGTTTGCAGAAGGGAAAAAAAGCAGGAGGTGGATAGGTCTAGTTTGGGATTTGGACTATATCAGGGGTGTTCAAACTTGGCCCTTTTATGACTTGTGGACTTCAACTCCCAGAATTCCTCAGCCAGCCACAAGTCAGAAAAGGGCCAAGTTTGAACACCCCTGAACGATAGTGCAAACTCCGAAACTTTGAGATGTGAGGACTTCAACTCCCAGAATCCCCCAGATAGCCTTGCTCGTCACAATTCAAGGACTATCTCTGTATCTCAAGCGCTACAATCAAGCTGGTCAGTTGTAAATCGATTTCTAGAGCAACATTTCTCAACCTCAGCAACTTTTAAGATGTAGAGACTCCAGTTCCCATTACTGGCTGAAGAATTCTGGGAGTTGAAGTCCCCACATCTTAAAGATTCACTGACACAGAGGAACAAGCTATAAAGTAGACTAATTAAATTAAATAATTCAATCTGGGATCAATCTGGGACAGTTAGAACAATTAACCAGTGGAACAACCTGCCTCCAGAAGCGTGAATGCTCCAACACTGGAGGTTTTTAAGAAGAGACTGGACAGCCATTTGTCCGAAATGGTGTAGGGTTTCCAGCCTGAGCAAGGGGTTGGACTTAATGACCTCCAAGGTCCCTTCCAACTTTATTATTATTATCATCATCATCATCATCATTATTATTATTAAATCCACTTTTCTTTCCATTAAAGCCTCCTTCAAGTCTACTTAGACTTGAGCCGGAGATTTCCTGGTGGTGCTTCATCCCAGTTCAAACCATAGGTGATTATGAATTGTTTGTAAGCCCAAACCAGATGGCGCCATCCATTAGTGAGAAGGCAAAGTCTTCTTGGTCTCTGATGACCACATATTTTTGGGGGGAGGGGGAGCAGCAATATAGCAGCCACTGGTTCTTCTTTCAATGTTTCAGAATAAACCATGGCTTAAGATGCTGATGCACTAAGCCACGGGAAGCAAACCGTGGCTCTTTCTAACACAATTATAGAATAACAGAGCCGGAACGGACCTTGGAGGTTGTCTAGTCCAACCCCCTGGTCAGGCAGGAGATCCTACATACCATTTCACACGAATGAATGTCTAATCTCTTCTTTAAAATCATCAGTGTAAGAGTTTCTTCCATGTCGGAGAATGATGGTGGAGCTTTGAGTTCTTGCAGACGTTTCATGACCCAACTAGGTAACATCATCAGTGCTAGAAGGGAGTGGGGTTTGTGGAAAGGAGGAGGGAGAGGAGGAGGAGGAGGAGGACTGTGGGGTCCTTGGTGGTCTCTGAGCTGGGTTGCTTTCTTGCAGACGTTTCACGACCCAACTATCTAACATCATCAGTGCCAGAGGGAGTGTGTCTGGCTCTGTATTTATACACTAATGGCTTGCCCAATCAATGTTGGTGGGAATGTTGGCGGGGTTGTCGTTCGCCAGTTGTTAGTTTGCTGTAATGGAGAAGCCAAAGAGAAGCTATCGAATGGGATCCACCATGGAAAGGGGGTCTCTGGTTTGGGAGCAGGTGGGATGACCTTTGGCCTCTGCCCTCCTACTTGCAAATCCAAAAATGGCTTGCTCACATTTGCAAAAGGAGCTGGAATCACAGGGAAGTCCAATGCAGTGCTTCTCCATCTCTGGCCCTTTAAGACGCGTGGACTTCAACTCCCAGAATTCCCCAGCCAGCAAAGCTGGCTGGGGAATTCTGGGAGTTGAAGTCCACGCGTCTTAAAGGGCCAGAGATGGAGAAGCACATTTTTCCCCCTCCCCGAGGCTTCTAAATGCTTTGTTGTTCTGCTGTGGCTCTCCCCACCCACCTGATGCCCGTCCCGTCTCCCTAGAGTGGTTAGAGGGCGGACTGGGAGGCAAATTCACCCGAGGGAGAGAGAGAGAGGCCTGGGCCATTTCCCATTGGAGCTTGTGGGGGGGGGCGCCTTGGCACTGCCAAGGGAACTCCAGCAGATGATAACCAGCTGGGGCTGCCATGCCCTAGTCAAGCACACACAAACACACACACACACACACACACCCCTTCCCAAACTTTGCAGGGCATCATCTATAAAACTGCATTGTGTTTTAGGATTTTTTTTTAATTTATTTTTTATTTGATCTTACTTTAAGAACATAAGAACATATAAGAAGAGCCATGCTGGATCAGGCCAAAGCCCATCGAGTCCAGCATTCCGTGTCACACAGTGGCCCACCAATTGTACGTGGGGATCTTGAGCAGAAAGAGAAGGCAAAACCCTCCCTTTCCCTTGACCCCCAACAAATGGGACTCAAGGGAATCCTGCCTGCCTCAACCAACATAGAGGCGGCACATGGACATCCGTTTTAATAACCACCGATACACTTGGCATCCATGAATCTGTCTGACCCTGCCTTGAAGCTGTCAAGGCTGACAGCTGTCACGACCCCTTCAGGAAGTGAATTCCATAAACCAACGACCCTCTGGGTGAAGAAATATTTCCCTTTATTTGTCCTCACTTTCTTACCTACGAGCTTTAGGGAGTGCCCCCTTGTCCAAGTATTGTGTGATAGAGAAAAGAATTTTTCTCTATCGACCTTTTCTATCCCATGCATGATTTTATACACTTCGATCAAGTCACCCCTTAAACGCCGTCTTTCAAGGCTGAAGAGACCAAGGCGTTGCAATCTGATTTCATAAGGGAGGCGCTCCATTTCCTTGATCATTCTTGTTGCCCTTTTTTGCACCTTTTCCAGTTCCATTATATCCTTCTTGAGGTGCGGTGACCAGAACTGTACACAGTACTCCAAGTGTGGTCTCACCATCGATTTGTACAGAGGCAACACAACACTTGCTGACTTATTTTCGATTCCTTTCCTAATCATGCCAAGCATGGAATTTGCTTTTTTTACTGCTGCTGCGCATTGGGTTGACATCTTCATCGAGCTGTCCACCAAAACCCCAAGATCCCTTTCTTGGGTTGTCTCAGAAAGTTTGGTCCCCATCTTTAATTTTAATTAGTTTAACATGTTATTTTATTTTATTTATTTTATTTTATCATTTTATTTTATTTTATGATTTTATTTTATTATTTTATTTTATTTACTTTATTATTTTATTTTATGATTTTATTTTACTTTATTTTATTTTATTTTATTATTTTATTTTACTTTATTTTATTTTACTTTACTTTTTATTTATTTTATTATTTTATTTTACTTTATTTTATTTTTTTATTATTTTATTTTATTTTATTTCATTTCATTTTACTTTATTTTATTTTATCATTTTATCATTTTATTTTATTTACTTTATTTTATTATTTTATTTACTTTATTTTATGATTTTATTTTATGATTTTATTTTACTTTATTTTATTTTACTTTATTTTATTTTATTATTTTATTTTATTTTATTCTATTATTTTATTTTACTTTAGTTTATTTATTTTATTTTATTATTTTATTTTACTTTAGTTTATTTTACTTTACTTTATTTATTTTATCTATTTTATTTTATTTTATTTTATTTCATTTTACTTTATTTTATTTTATCATTTTATTATTTTATTTTATTTATTTTATTTTATTTTATTATTTTATTTTACTCGGTCTTTAACTTACCTTGTTTTAGTGGAGCATGTATTTCAGTCATGAATTAATTAATTAATTAATTAGTGAGGTTCTTGAGCTCATCGGCACATGCACACGCACACACACACACACACAGACACACACACAGACCCTTATCTTTAATTCTCCCAGTAACCCTGTGAGGTTGGCCTGGGGTGGGGGGAAGCCTTAATGAGGCTGCTCTTGTCAAGAAGGACGTCAGGGGATTTGAACCCGTCTCCCTGGCAATTGTCGGGCATTGTTCCGCCTGGCAACCCCGTGGGCGGTTAGGATTTCTTTTAACGAGACTTTGGGGAAGGAAAAAGGGAGCCAGCGGCATTTCTCCGTGCATCCTCTTCTTCGGCTTGACGCTCCTCCCAAGGCTGGCAGGCCGTAGCCTGGGCTTTTCCTGAAAAAGCATTTCAATGCAGAAGACCCCCAAAGCTGCTGCGTCAGGACCCCCTGTGGCCTGGGCACCGGAGGCCAGCCGGGCACCCTCGGGTGTCCTTTGACTGGCTCTGGATGGCCTCCTCCTCCTTCCCTTATCCTCCATTTTCCCCTCTTCCTCCTCCTTTCCCTTCTCCTCCTTTCCCCCTCTTCCTCTTCTTCCTCCTTCTCCTCTTTCCCGTCTCCTTCTCCTTTTTTCTTCTTCCTCCTCCTCCTTTCCCTTATCCTCCTTTTTTCCTCTTCCTCTTCTTCTTCCTCCTCCTCCCCTCTTTTTCCTCCTCCTCCTCCTCCTTTCCCTCCTCCTTTTTTCTCCTCCTCCCCCTCCTCTTTCCCTTCTCCTTTTTTCCTCTTCTTCCTCCCCTCTTTTCCCTTCTCCTTTTTCCCTCTTCCTCTTCTTCCTCCTTCTCCTCCTCCTCTTTCCCTTCTCCTTCTCCTTTTTTCCTCTTCCTTTCCCTTATCCTCCTTCTTTCCTCTTCCTCTTCTTCCTCCTCCTCCTTCCCCCTTTTTCCTCCTCCTCCTTTTCCTCCTCCTCCTTTTTTCTCCTCCTCTTCCTCCTCCTCCTCTTTCCCTTCTCCTTTTTTCCTCTTCTTCCTCCTTCTCCTTTTTTTTCCTCTTCCTCCTTCTCCTCCCCTTCTCCTTTTTCTTCTTCCTCTTCTTCCTCCTCCTCCTCCCCCCTTTTTCCTCCTCCTCCACCTCCTTTCCCTTACCTTCCTTTTTTTCCTCTTCCTCCTTTCCCTCCCCTTCCCCTTTTTCTTCTTCCTCTTCTTCCTCCTCCTTCCCTCTTCTTCCTCCTCCTCCTCCTCCTCCGTTGTTCAAATGCCAAGGCTGGCCCAGGCAAGGATGCCCCTCTGCAGACAGCCTCCACCCCCCTCCTTCAAGAACAGCCCCCCCTCTCCACTTGCTCCTGCTCGGGGCTCTCTGCAGAGACGGGACACCCAGAGACCCATGCCTGGGAGGGGGGGCGCTGCACCAGCATCCCCCCCACCGCCCTGCCCCCCCTCCCTTGGCTCCAGCAGAAGCCCTTGAGCTGGAGACTGTCACAAAGGTCACTGTGGGCTGGCAGCGCCAGCCTGTTCCTTAGCAACTGGATCCTGCCTCCCCGAGCAGCATCGCTCGCCCGGGCTGCTGTACCAGGAAAAATGCTGACAGCGGCGGGAGGCGGGGGGGGGGCACAGCGGCATCGGGACGGCTTCTCCACCCCTGCCTTTGCAGACACTTGGAAGCAGATCAGCCGTGGGTCCTGCAGGCTGCGGGCAGACATCTCTGCCCACCTCGCAGGCTCTTCTTGGTGGAAGGGAAGCCCCTCAGCTGGCAGGAGCCTTTGTGCCCCCCAAGGACGGCCCTGCGTGGTTCGTCTTGGGTGGCACCTCTCTTTATTTCCGGCTGACCGGCTGCCATGCTTTCCGGCACAATGGCATCTTCTTTTCCTGCACCTCAGCTGGTCTGGAAGAGACGCAGCCCTTTCTCTAACCCGGGGGGGGGGGAGGCTTGTGTCTTCAAACTTGGCCCTTTGAGGACTTGTGGACTTCAACTCCCAGAATTCCTCAGCCAGCCATGCTAGCCCAGGAATTCTGGGAGTTGAAGTCCACAAGCCATGAAGGGGCCATCGTTCCCCTATGCTGGCTCAGGAATTCTGGGAGTTGAAGTCCACCAGTCACGAGGGGGGGCGTAGTTCCCCCATGCTGGCTGAGGAATTCTGGGAGTTGAAGTCCACCAGTCATGAGGGGGGCCGTAGTTCCCCCATGCTGGCTGAGGAATTCTGGGAGTTGAAGTCCACCAGTCCTGAAACGGCCCAGTTTTAAGACCCCTGGTTTTAGGACTACATACCTGTATTACATGCTTTATGAGGGGGGGGGGAAGCAGAAATCTTACCCTTCTTCTACATTTAGTGACAATTACCTCTCTTCCAGCCACGGAGCCACAAAGCAGCCCACAAAAATCTGAACTAGGCCTCTATCTGCTCTTTTTTTCCAGAATGTTCCTTCAGGATTTTCTCCAAATACTCATACCTGCCTTATGTATTCTATAGAGCAGGGGTCCTCAAACTTTTATGACTGGTGGGCTTCAACTCCCAGTTGAGCTGTAATTTAGCAACACAGGTAGTCCTTGGCCTACGACCATGACTGAGCCCAAAATTTCTGTTGCAAAGTGAAAAAATGGTTTTGCCCCATTTTACGACTTTTCTTAGCACGGTTGTTAAGTGGCTGTGGGTTTTGCCTCTCAAAGATAATTCAATCCATCCGTCCGTCAACCTGGGGGGGGGGAGTTTTTGACCCCCTCGGAGAAGGTCCGCAACTTGGGTGTCCTCCTCGATCCACAGCTAAATCTGGAACATCATCTTTCGGCTGTGGCGAGGAGGACATTTGCCCAGGTTCGCCTGGTGCACCATCTGCGGCCCTATTTGGACCGGGGGTCTCTTCTCACAGTCACTCATGCCCTTATCACCTCGAGGCTCGACTACTGCAATGCTCTCTACATGGGGCTACCTTTGAAAAACGTTCGGAGACTTCAGGTAATGCAGAATGCAGCTGCGCGAGCAGTGTTGGGCTTGCCCAGAAATGCCCACATTTCAACATCACTCCGCGAGCTGCATTGGCTGCCAATTGGTCTCCGAACGCAATTCAAAGTGTTGGTTATGACCTATAAAGCTCTACATGGCATCGGACCAGGTTACATACGGGACCGTCTGCTGCCCCATGAATCCCAGCGGCCGGTTAGGGCCCACAGAGTCGGCCTTCTCCAGGTCCCGTCAGCCAGACAGTGTCGCCTGGCGGGGCCTAGGGGAAGAGCCTTCTCTGTTGCGGCCCCGGCCCTCTGGAACCAACTTCCCCCGGAGATCCGTATCGCCCCCACCCTCCCCGCCTGTATGTATGTTTGTTGGATGATTGGTTTTTTAACTTAGGGGTTCTTTTTATATATGTATTTTTTTTTAATTGTGATTTTTTAAAAAGTTTTTTATTAAAACAATCAACATTAAACATAAGATCATATTAAGAAGCAATCATCATAGAACCTGAAATACAACATTAAGTATTAGTCTTTGTAAACGTCTGATTTGGTAAACATTCCTCACTCCTCACGTCAAGCCTCAACTATACGCCAGATACATTTTATTTGATTGGTGTTTCTCTTGTATATAGTCTATCCACTGTTTCCAGCGTATCATATATTGTTCATTTGAGCGATCCTTCAAATATGCCTAAATTTTCGCCATTTCTGCCAAATGTATTACTTTCAAAGTCCACTCTTCAATAGGTGGTATTTCTGGCTTCTTCCAGTATTGTCCCACCAGCAGTCTAGCTGCTGTGACCAATTTCAGAATTAAATTCGTCTCATTGGTAATGCAATCTTTTATGATCCCTAACAAAAGATCCTGAGGTAGAAATTCAATAACCTGAGGTAGAAATTCAATACACTTTTTCAGTATTAACGCAATCAACATTAAACATAAGATCATATTAAGAAGCAATCATCATAGAACATATATATGTATTTTTTATATATGTATTTTAATGTTGATTTCTATTTATGCTGTGAGCCGCCCTGAGTTCCTGGAATAGGGCGGCATAGAAATCCAATAAATGAATGAATGAAATGAATGAATCTGGTTTCCTCATTCTGACTTGGCTTGTCAGAAAATGGCAGGGGCCCAGCGACCGTCTTAAATATGAGTCAGTTGCCAAGCATCTGGATTTTGATCACGTGACCATGGGCATGTTCCCACCGTCCTAAGTGTGAAAAAGGCTCATAAGTCACTTTTCACAGTGCCGTTGTAACTTTGGTCACTAAATCAACTGTTGTAAGTCGAGGAATACCTGTAGTGTAATTTGATTTAGTGCAGCATTTGCCAACCTTGGCATCTTGAAGAAGGGTGGACTTCAACTCCCAGAATCCCCCAGCCAGCCTAGTCGAAGCAGTTAGTGTGTATTAGTGTAATTTTTATTAGTGTAATTTGATTTAATGCAATGTTTACCAGCCTTCGCAACTTGAAAAGGGATAGACCTCAAATCCCCGAATTCACCTGCCAAATCAAGGTTTCCTGCTCTTGGCAAGTTCAACAGAGGTAGACCTCAATTCCCAGAATCCCCCAGCCAGCCTATTCAATGCAGTTGGGTTCTGATTTAGCATTCGTGTAATTTGATTTAATGTGGTGTTTTCCAACCTTGGCAACTCCCAGAATTCCCCAGCCAGATCCATGTGTCTCAACCTCAGCCACTTGAAGATGGGTGGACTTCAATTCCCATAATTCCCCAACCAGATCCATGTGTCCCAACCTCAGCCATTTGGAGATGGGTGGACCAATTCCCAGAATTCCCCAGCCAGATCCATGTGTCCCAACCTCAGCCATTTGAAGCTGGGTGGACTTCAACTCCCAGAATTCCCCAGCCAGATCCATGTGTCTCAACCTCGGCCATTTGAAGCTGGGTGGACTTCAACTCCCAGAATTCCCCAGCCAGATCCATGTGTCCCAACTTCAGCCATTTGTAGATGGGTGGACTTCAACTCCCAGAATTCCCCAGCCAGATCCATGTGTCTCAACCTCAGCCACTTGAAGCTGGGTGGACTTAACTCCCAGAATTCTCCAGCCAGATCTATGTGTCTCAACCTCAGTTACTGAAGCTGGGCAGACTTCTACATGCAGAATTCTGGGAGTTGAAGTCGAGCCCTCTTCAGGTTGCCAAGACTGAGAAACATGTCTTTAACGCTCTCTTCTAATTAATAACCCAGGAATTGGATCCCCTGGGATCTTAGCTTGTATTTGTACCAAAGTCTTACCTGTCCGCTGCCAACGTTTGTCCCCAGAGTGGGCCAAGAGGAGGCAGGTGGCTGGAAGCTGCTGTGCAGTTTTGGGATGGGCCCCTTCCTCAGATAGGGGTCTTCCTTGCCCAGCCCTAGGAAGATGGCGTTGCTGGGGGCATTTGGTACTGTCTCGGACATGTTCAGACGGAGCCATAGCAGAGAGTCTTTGCATCGAGTATAGATTTTAGCCCCCCACTGAATTTTCTCCCTCCCCCCTTATTCCAGTGGGACCACGAAGCTTTGAGCAGGTGCAGGGAGGGGAATGTTTTAGCAGCGGGTGCAATTTTGCCAACCTTACCTTCCCCGCCTTTGCAAAATGTGATGCAAGGTTAAAATCTGTCTATATCTGTTTGTCTGCCTTCTTGCCTTCCTCCGTCTCCAGTGAGCCAGCCAGCCAGCCAACCCAACCACATCCACCCATCCACCCATCTACCTATGCGTCCATCCATTCATCCATCCATATATCCCTTAGCTACCTACCTACCATGCATGCATCCATTCATCCACTTACCTATCCATCCATCCATCCATCCATCCATCCATCCATCCATCCATCCACTTAGCTACCTACCTATCTACCTATTCATGCATCCATCCATCTATTCATCCACCTACTTACCTACCTACATATCCTTTCATGCATCCATCCATGCTTCCATCCATCCACTTACCTACCTACGCACCAACCCATCCATCCACTTAGCTACCTACCTATCTACCTATTCATGCATCAATCCATCTATCCATCCACCTACTTACCTACCTACCTATCCTTTCATGCATCCATCCATGCTTCCATCCATCCATCCATCTACTTACCTACCTACCTACCCACCAACCCATCCATCCACTTAGCTAGCCTACCTATTCATGCATCCATCCATCTATCCCATAACTATCTACGTAGCTTTCCATCCATCCATCCATCCATCTATCCATTTAGCTATCTACCTACCTATTCATGTATCCATCCATTATCCATCTGCCAACCTACCTACCTATCCTTCCATGCATGCATCCGTCCATCTATCCATCTATCCATCCATCCAT
>JARGCV010001170.1:0-15000 GCA_034064705.1 Bothrops alternatus | reverse complement strand
GGAGGAGGAGGAAAACTGTGTGGGCCTTGGTGCTCTCTGAGCTTGCTTGATTCCTTGCAGACATTTCATGACCCAACTAGGTAACATCACCAGGGCTAGAAGGGAGGAGGAGGAGGAGGAGGAGGGGGCGTCCTTGGTGCTCTCTGCCTTTCAAATATTTCCTTGCAAGATCCCGGCAGTTTCTCCTCCG
This sequence comes from Bothrops alternatus, assembly GCA_034064705.1. NCBI lineage: Eukaryota > Metazoa > Chordata > Lepidosauria > Squamata > Viperidae > Bothrops > Bothrops alternatus. The sequence goes on along the minus strand of JARGCV010001170.1, from coordinate 14,810 downwards.
GACAGCCCAGCCTCGTGGCCTTGCTGCATGCGCCCAAGCAAGCCCCCTTGGTTTCCATGGGCCGCTTCCCTTCGGGGACCCCCTGGGCCCGGGGTCCAAAGGGGTCGGCAGTCCCCAGCCTCAAAACCAGAAGGACCTGATGCAAAGCCTCCCTACGGCGGGTGACCTCGCGGTGCACCTGGCCTCCTCCTCCAGGCCGCTTGGCGCCCTCGGCCCCTTTGCACAGGCATGTCACAAAGTGCATGACGTGATGTGCGCCCCTTTTCCATCGTCCCCCCCCCCACAGATTCACACACATCCCCCCCCCTGCAGAGGCCCTGGATCTTTTATGTCTTGGCTTGCTAGGGGCTGACTGGGTGGGGGGGCTGACGGGGGGGGGGCTCATTGACTTGGCCATCTGTTCTCAGCATCTCAACTCCTGGCTTATGAATGTTCCTTTGTTATCCCCTCCTTTCCCGTTTTTTCCGAAGGGAGAGGGTTGTTGTTTTTTTTCATGCGCTGGTAACCGGGTTAAATATTAGTGGGGGGGCAGGCTCCCCCCCACCCCCCTCGATTTGCAGCCGGGAAGTCATTCTAGGTCTGGCTGGCTGGGAGTGGATGGAGGCAGCTCCTGCAGGGACGGGAATTAGCCTGGTCGCTGGCCGGTTGCAAGGCAAACAGCCGGAAGGGCGGCCCTGGGCAAACAAGCCAGGAAGGACTCAGCCCGGATCTGCCCTTTGGCAGCAAGCCGGCACAAAGGCCGAAACCAGGTTTGGCAAAGGTGTCGGTTCCTCGGCCTGCAGCTGTCAAGCATCAGTCCTGTCAGCAGCCTGAATGAACTGGCTGCCCCTTTTGGTCTCCTGCAGCTTTTCATTTTCTTTTTCATTTTCTTTTCTTCCTTCCTCTTCTCCTCCTTCCTTTCCTTGTTTCCTTCCTTCTCATTCCCATCTCCTTCCTTCCCATTCGCTTCCTTCCTTCTTTCCTTCCTTCCTCCTTCTCATTTCCTTCCTTCCCATTCGCTTCCTTCCTTCCTTCCTTCCCTCTCATTCCCTTCCTTCCTATTCTTCCTTCCTTCCTTCTCATTCCCCTTTCTTCTCCTTTCTTTCTTTCTTTCTTTCTTTCTTTCTTTCTTTCTTTCTTTCTTTCTTTCTTTCTTTCTTTCTTTCTTTCCTCCTTCCTTCCTCTTTCCTTCTCATTTCCTTCCTTCCCATTCGCTTCCTTCCTTCCCTCTCATTCCCTTCCTTCCTTCTCATTCCCCTTCCTTCTCTTTCTTTCTTTCTTTCTTTCTTTCTTTCTTTCTTTCTTTCTTTCTTTCTTTCTTTCTTTCTTTCTTTCCTCCTTCCTTCCTCTTTCCTTCTCATTTCCTTCCTTCCCATTCCCTCCCTCCCTCCCCTTTCCCTTCCTTCCTATTCTTCCTTCCTTCCTTCTCATTCCCCTTCCTTCTCTTTCTTTCTTTCTTTCTTTTTCTTTCTTTCTTTCCTCCTTCCTTCCTCTTTCCTTCTCATTTTCTTCCTTCCCATTCCCTCCCTCCCTCCCCTTTCCCTTCCTTCCTATTCTTCCTTCCTTCCTTCTCATTCCCCTTTCTTCTTTCCTTCCTTCTCATTTCCTTCCTTCCCATTCCCTCCCTTCCTTTTTTCCTTCCTTCCTTCCTTCCTTCATCACCCACTGCACTGCGACTCTGCACAGCTTACACCACCAAAACAAAATATGAAACAATTAGAATGTTAAAAACATTAATTCACCAGGCATTAAAATGATTAAGTCTTAAAAATGAACAAAAACTATCTAAAAACGGTCCTGTCCGTAGCTAGGTGGAGGCCAAACCTTCTCCTGATCTACCAACCGTCTGCAAAATGGGGCATCCTTCTTTTTGTTCATATTTCCAAGATTTTGCCCCATTGGTGGCTGAGCTAAATCTCATGAGAAAGAAAAAGGCAGCCAAGAGCCAGCCTCTGCTTGGGTGGAGAGGAGAGGTCTCCCGCCTGCCTCCAGCGCCTATCTCTCCTGATGGACGGCTCATTTTCTCCTCATCTAACGTTCACATTCATCAGTTGGGTCGAGGAGGTTAAGGCCCCAGGCTGGAAAGTGGAAGGCCATGAATAACGGAAGGGACCTTGGAGGTCTTCTAGTCCAACCCCTTGCTCAAGCAGAAGACCTCTAGACCATTCCAGAAAAGTGGTTGTCCAGTCTCTTCTTGAAAACTTCCAGGGATGGAGCACCCACAACTTCTAAAAGCAAGCCCTTCCACTGGTTAATTTAATTGTTCTAATTGTTAGGAAATTTCTCCCTAGGATGAGTTCCAGTCTCGCCTTAGGCCTTAACGCCAGCTGGGTGACTTTGGGCTAGAGCAGGGGTAGACAACCTGGGCTCCTTTATGCCGTGTGGACTTCAACTCCCAGAATTCCTGTCCCAGCCATGCTGAGGGGAAAAGGAGAGGTTTCCAAGCTGAGCCATGCTGGCCCAGGAATTCTGGGAGTTGAAGTCCCCAAGTCATGAGGGGGCCATAGTTCCCCCATGCTGGCTCAGGAATTCTGGGAGTTGAAGTCCACGAGTCATGAGGGGGCCATAGTTCCCCCATGGTGGCTCAGGAATTCTGGGAGTTGAAGTCCACGAGTCATGAGGGGGCCATAGTTCCCCCATGCTGGCTCAGGAATTCTGGGAGTTGAAGTCCACCAGCCATGAGGGGGACATAGTTCTCCCATGCTGGCTGAGGAATTCTGGGAGTTGAAGTTCACAAGTCATAAGGGGGCCATAGTTCCCCCATGCTGGCTCAGGAATTTGGGAGTTGAAGTCCACGAGTCATAAAGGGGGCCATAGTTCCTCATGCTGCCTGAGGAATTCTGGGAGTTGAAGTCCACCAGTCATGAGGGGACCATAGTTCCCCCATGCTGGCTCAGGAATTCTGGGAGTTGAAGTCCACCAGTCATGAGGGGCCCATAGTTCCCCCATGCTGGCTCAGGAATTCTGGCCTAGTCCATTGTTTCTCCACCTCAGCAACTTTAAGACATGTGGACTCCAACTCCCAGAATTCCTGAGCCAGCCTTGCTGAGGGGAAAGGGAGAGGTTTCCAAGCTGAGCCATGGCTGGCTGAGGAATTCTGGGAGTTGAAGTCCGTAAATCCTAAAAGAGCCAAGGTGGCCTACCCCTGCGCTCGTCCCTCTCCCTCAGCTTAACCCACCTCACAGGGTTGTTGTTTTAGGGAAGATAGGAGGAGGAAGGACTATTGTGTATATTCACGACTTTTAGTTATTTATAAAACTGGGCAGGAAAGAAAGAAGAGAAAAGGAAGGAGAAAAAGAAAGGAAAGAAAAAAGAGAAACAGAAAAAGAGAAAGAAAATCAGAAAAAGACAAAAAGAGGGAGGAAAGGAAGAGAAAGGAAAGAAAGAAAGAAAGAAAGAAAGAAAGAAAGAAAGAAAGAAAGAAAGAAAAAGAAAGAAAGAGGGAAGGGTGGGGGCCACATTTCCCTGTTTTGTGCTGGTGGAGCTCAGGGTTAGCAGCCCCCCCAATTACCAGAATCAACCCCAGATCTTCTGAGCTGGGGTTTTCCATTTGCAAATTCGACAGCCCCCCCCCCAATCCTGGTCAGGACCAAATCTCTGCACCTCTCCTGTGGGTTTTGATGGTTGATCTTGGCTGAAAAAGCAGGGAGGGTCAGGTATTGTGGTCAGATGCCCCCTTTCTAGGGCTGGCTCATGTCATTGAAGGACAGCAGTGGGGTGGAGGGATGCACAGGTCAAAGGAGGGCTCTGGGGGGGGGGTCTCCTGGCCTCAGGTGTTCCACTCCAAGGAGGGGAACAAGGGATAATGGTTGCATTGCATCAGTCGGAGGGGCCTGGTGAAAGCCGCAGCGGTCTCCCCTGGGTTGCAGTGTCATCAGGCCAATTACACAATTGGAATAATCTCGGTAATGATGTCATGGCACAGGGGACACCCCCCTCCCCTCCCCTCCCCAATTCTTGGATGGATAGATGTTCACACAGATGCTAAGCCAGAAGGGTGCAGCCTCGGCACCTTGAGGACCGGTGGACTGCCAGAATTCCCCAGCCAGCAAGGCACGACTTTGAGTTCTTTATAAACAGGAAGGAAGGAAGGAAGGAAAGAAAGAAAGAAAAAGAAAGGAAAGAGAAAGGGAGAGGGAGAGGGATGGAGGATAGATGGAAGGAAGGAAAGAAAGGAAGGGAAGGGGAGGATGGAAGGAAGGAAATGGTGAGAGAGGAAAGAAGGAAAGAAAAAAGAAAGGAAGGAAGAAAGCAAGCAAGCTGGCTGGGGAATTCTGGGAGTTGAAGTCCACAAGTCATGAAGGGGCCATAGTTCCCCCATGCTGGCTGAAGAATTCTGGGAGTTGAAGTCCACCAGTCATGAAGGGGCCATAGTTCCCCCATGCTGGCTCAGGCATTCTGGGAGTTGAAGTCCACGAGTCATGAGGGGGCCGTAGTTCCCCCATGCTGGCTCAGGAATCCTGGGAGTTGAAGTCCACGAGTCATATAAGAGCCAAGGTTGCCTACCCCTGGCCTAGTCCATTGTTTCTCCACCTCAGCAACTTTCAGACATGTGGACTCCAACTCCCAGAATTCCTGAGCCAGCCTTGCTGAGTTTCCAAGCTGAGCCATGGCTGGCTGGGGAATTCTGGGAGTTGAAGTCCACAGGTCTTCAAAGTGCCAAGGTTGAACAGCCCCCCCCCCTCCGTGTGAAGCCACAACCTTGATTCACTCCAGTCAAAATGGTTGACAGATTGTGGTTTATTGCACAGGTCACCGGTTTCACCTATGTGTGAACCCCAACACACTCTCTCTCTCTCTCTCTCTCTCTCACAATACACACACACACACACACACACACACACACACATACGAAGGATATACACCCATGCTAATAGCATCAGGGATTTCCCAGGTACAATAAAAACGGTTAAAAGCCAAGGTGGGATTAAGGCCTCAAAGCCCTTGCCTTGTTTTTCGCTGCACTCTAAGATTGCAAAGATAATTTATCAATGGTAAAACCTTTTCAACTCTCATCCTGTCCCCCCCCCCATCCCCGTGCCCCCCACCCCGGACCAAACTTTCTAGAGAAATGGAGGTTGTGAGGGGCAGAATTGTACTCAGGTAGTCCTCGACGTAACAGCCAGAACGGGGATCAGAATTTCCTTCGCCATCTAAGCGCGGCAGCTGTTAACCCGGTTTTACGAACTTTTGTGCCAAGCGGTTAAGAAAATTGCAGCGGTCGTTAAGCGAATCGCACGCCTATTAAGGGAATCTAAGCTTCCCCTGTTGAGTTTTCTCATTGGAAGCCAGCTGGGAAGCTCGCAAATGGGACAACGCGTGAGCCTGATAAATAGATGCCGGTTGCAAGCGCCTGAATTTTTGATCTCCGTGACCACGGGGAGGCTGTGACGGTTGTAAGGGTGAGGACTGGTTGTAAGTCAGTTTTTTTCCAGTGCCAGGGTAACTTGGAACGTGGCTAAAGGGATGGCTGTAAGTCGGGGACTAGGTAGTTTTATTTGTATGGGAAAAATATTTTGATGGAGACGGTTAACACCTCAGTGTAAACACTCTGTGGGGGTTATAGAGTTTCTGCCGTGTTTCTTGCTCTGGGTAGTGAGTACGTCACAGATCTCCTCCAGGCATTAGGATGGCTTTGGATCCCAGCCTCTGAAGTCATGTTTCTTTGCCCAACATAAATAAAGAGAAAGCAGCCATTAAGGATGGGAAAAGTGTTTGGAGAAGAGCAAAAAAAGAGGATTAGGGATCTGGAGATTAAATCATACCGGTAGGCTGGAACTAGGGATGTCGGGGCTAGACTAGAAGACCTCCAAGGTCCCTTCCAGCTCTATAGTCTAGAGAAAAGGAAAAAAAAGTACCAGGGCTGACATGATAGCAGTCTTGCAATATTTGAGGGGCTGCCCCAAAGAGGAAGAGGGTTAATTTATTTTCCATAGTATCAGAAGGCCGGAGAAGAAGCAACGGATGGAAACTCACCGAGGAGAGAAGCAACCTGGAACTAAGGAGAAACTTCCTGACAGGGAGAACAATTAACCAGTGGAACCACCTGCCTCCAAAAGCTGTGAGTGCTCCACCACTGGAGGTTTTTAAGAAGAGACTGGACAACCATTTGTCTGGAATGGTAGAGGGTATTCCTAGCTGAGCAGGGGGTTGGACTAGATGACCTCCAGGATCCCTTCCAACTCTTGTTATTCTGACAGGGAGGACATTTAACCAGTGGAACGGCTTGCCTCCAGAAGTTGTTGGGTGCTCCATTTGGGGAGCCATTTGCCCAGAATAGTATGAGCTTTGCTTTCTCAACAGCCCAGCAGGGTGGAAACCTCCAAATGCGGTTAAAAAAAACAGCCCGCTTGGAAGCTGGCAGGAAGCGATCTTTTGCAGCGACAGGAAGTGGGATCCAGCTGGTATCAGCCCCATTGCCTGCAGCCAGAAGGACTCATTGATAGCTGCAGACCCCAAGTGCAGAGGCCACGGAGGGGAGAGCCGCCAGCCCCTTCCCACCCAGCCCCCAGCCTTAACCTTACTAGGACCTCCCTTCCCAGCCCTCTTAAGTTGGTTCCCAAGGGGGATTCGCCATCTGTCCCCCCCCAAGCTCTGCTAGGTGGGAGGGGGATGGCACAGCAGCAGACCTCTCCCCCCCTGCCTCTCCCGGGGTCCCTATTGGGGGACACCCGTCCTCTTTACCAATAGATTACACCCCCAAGTAAAATGCCGTCCGTGTGCATGTCTTGTTTGGCACTTGTGTGTTGGGAAGGGAATGTGGAGATGGGGTCCTATATATTAAGGGTGAGAGTGCTGCCCTTTTCAGGAGCAGCTCTTAGCTTGGGGAATTGGAGAGGGGGGGAATCTTGTGATGCTGGAGGGGAGAACATATTCTGGGCAGGCCCTACCAGAGTAGTGATATGGGCAGAGCAACGTGGCAGAGATAAATTTCAGCCGTTTGCAAAGTTTCGGGCAATGTTTTTCAACCTCAGCAGCTTTAAGATGTGTGGACGTCAATGGAGGAGGAGGAGGAGGAGGAGGAGGAGGAGGAGGAGGAGGAGGAGGAAGGAGGACTAGGACTGTGGGGTCCTTGGTATTCTCTTAGCTTGGTTGCTTGCTTGCAGATGTTTCATTATCCAACTAGGGAACATCATCAGTGCTAGGAGGGAGTAGGGTGTGAGGAGGAGGAGGAGGAGGAGGAGGAGGACGACGACGATTGTGGGGTCCTTGGTGCTCTCTGAGCTTGGTGGTTTTCTTGCAGATGTTTCATGATCCAGCTAGGGAACATCATCAGTGGTAGAGGGAGTGGGGTTTGTAGGGAGGAAGAGGAGGAGGAGGAGGAGGACTGTGGGGTCCCTTGTGCTCTCATACTTGGCTTGTTTTCTTGCAAACATTTCATGACCCAACTAGGTAACATCATCAATGCTAGAAGGGAGGGCAGCTTGCTCTCTGTTTATGTACTATGTAGTGGCTTGCCCTGTCAATATTGATGGGAGTGTTGTTGTTGGTTCCTGCATTTAGCTGTTTGTCTCCTTGTTTTGTTTGCCTGGGTTGGTAGTTCCTTGAATGGAGTGTTGTTTAGGCTGGATTGTTGGTCTAGTGCAGGGGTAGGCAACCATGGCTCTTTTATGACTGGTGGACTTCAACTCCCAGAATTCCTGTGCCAGCCATGCTGAGGGGAAGGGAGAGGTTTCCAAGCTGAGCCAGGCTGGCTCAGGAATTCTGGGAGTTGAAGTCCACGAGTCATGAGGGGGCCAAAGTTTCCCCATGCTGGCCCAGGAATTCTGGGAGTTGAAGTCCCCCAGTCATGAGGGAGCCATAGTTCCCCCATGTTGGCGCAGGAATTCTGGGAGTTGAAGTCCACGAGTCATGAGGGGGCCATAGTTCCCCCATGCTGGCTCAGGAATTCTGGGAGTTGAAGTCCACCAGTCATGAGGGGGCCATAGTTCCCCCATGTTGGCGCAGGAATTCTGGGAGTTGAAGTCCACCAGTCATGAAGGGGACGTAGTTCCCTCATGCTGGCTCAGGAATTCTGGGAGTTGAAGTCCACCAGTTATGAGGGGGCCATAGTTCCCCCATGCTGGCTCAGGAATTCTGGGAATTGAAGTCCACCAGTCATAAAAGAGCCAAGGTTGCCTGCCCCTGGTCTAATGCTAATCTTGGTGTTACTCTCTGCTTATCTGGGTGTTGATTGCTGTGTGGGAAAGTGTTTGGGGACTGTCAGTTTGTCTCTTTTGAATGGTGGGTAGATGATGTTTGCCTCTATGTGCCTGTGGATGGCTGATTTGTCCGAATGCCAGGCCTCCAGGTGGGACCAAGCATGAGGGGGGCAGAGGCACCTGGATTTTGCTGGGGTTCTTTTTTTTATTGTTTTCTGGTTGTCATTGCGGGAAGCTGTGCAGAGTTGTGTTCTTTAGATGGGTAGCTGTACAAATCTTTTCAATAATTCCATACATGGTGTCTTCACTACAAGAAAGCTGGTCTGATCAACCTTAAAGGATGAGTAGGAAATTGGATATATTTTGCGAAGGTACAGGGAAAGCAAGGAAGAGGTTTTGAAGATAGAACAGATCACAACAGAACAGAACAGAACAGAACAGAATAGAATTATAGATAGAATAGAATTATTGGTTAGAATAGAGTAAAGTAGAGTAGAATAGAATTATGGAATAGAATAGAACAGAATAGAATTTTGAATAGAATAGAATAGAATTATGGATAGAATAGAATAGAATTAGAATAGAATAGAATTATGGATAGAATAGAATTATGGATAGAGTAGAATTATGAATAGAATAGAATAGAATAGAATAGAATAGAATAGAATAGAAAATATGGAATGGAATAGAATAGAACAGAACAGAACAGAAAAGATTTAGAATAGAATAGAATAGAATAGAATAGAATTATGGATAGAATAGAATAGAATAGAATTATGGATATAATAGAATAGAACAGAATTATGGATAGAATAGAATTATGGATAGAATAGAATAGAATAGAATAGAATAGAATAGAATAGAATAGAATAGAATAGAATAGAATAGAATTATGGATAGAATAGAATAGAATAGAACAGAATTATGGATAGAATAGAATTATGGATAGAATAGAATAGAATAGAATAGAATAGAATTATGGATAGAATAGAATAGAATAGAATAGAATAGAATAGAATAGAATTATGGATAAATAGAATAGAATAGAATAGAATAGAATAGAATAGAATAGAATAGAATAGAATAGAATAGAATAGAATAGAATTATGGATAGAATAGAATAGAACATAATTATGGATAGAATAGAATTATGGATAGGATAGAATAGAATAGAATAGAATAGAATAGAATAGAATAGAATAGAATAGAATAGAATAGAATAGAATAGAATAGAATAGAATAGAATAGAATAGAATTATGGATAGAATAGAATTATGGATAGAATAGAATAGAACAGAATTATGGATAGAATAGAATAGAACAGAATTATGAATAGAATAGAATAGAATAGAATCTGGAAGGGGCCTTGGAGGTCTTCTAGTCCAGCCCCCCGCTTAAGCAGGAGAACCTATGCCATCTCAGACAGGTGATTGTCTAGCGTCTTCTTAAAATTTCCAGTGATGAAGAAAGTGCCCACAATTTCTGGGGGTAGCAGTCCTTGGCTTATGTTCATTTAATGATCGTTCGAAAATACGACGACACTGAACAATGTGTCCTTTGAATGTTTTTCACACTTACGACCTTTGCAGCCTCCCCGTGGCCATGGGGTCAAAATTCAGACAATCTGGCAACGGACTCATATTTATGACGGTCGCAGTGTCCCGTGATCCCCTTTTGCAACCTTCTGGTTTGCAAAATCAACAGGGGAAGCCAGATTCACTTAACAACCGTGTTCCTAACTGAACAACTGCAGTGATTCACTTAACGACTGCGATAAGAAAGGTCGTAAAATGGAGCAAAATTAGTTTAGCAACTGTTTTTGCTGAACAACAGAAATTTTGGGCTCAGATGTGGTCATCACTGGAGGACTCCCTGTGTGAAAAACAGCCCAACCCTGTCATGGATTGAACCAAGAAAAATATTGTATTGTAGGAAGCTTTGCCTGTTTTTTTCCATTTACTCTTTATTAGATTTTTTTTATCCCTTCTTTATTGTTTTTATAAATAACGCAAGCAGGGGATTTATGTAATGCTCTTTCCTTCTCCTATTTTCCCCAAAACCACAGCCTTGTGAGGTGGGTTCAGCTGAGAGAGATTGACTGACCCAAAGCCACCCAACTGACTTTCATGGCTAAGGCGAGACTAGAACTCACCGTCTCCTGGTGATTGGCCCAAAGTCACCTAGCTGGCTTTCATGGCTAAGGCGAGACTAGAACTCACCGTCTCCTGGTGATTTGCCCAAAGTCACCTAGCTGGCTTTCATGGCTAAGGCGAGACTAGAACTCACCGTCTCCTGGTGATTGGCCCAAAGTCACCTAGCTGGCTTTCCTGGCTAAAGCGAGACTAGAACTCACCGTCTCCTGGTGATTGGCCCAAAGTCACCTAGCTGGCTTTCATGGCTAAGGCGAGACTAGAACTCACCGTCTCCTGGTGATTGACTGAAAGACCCCCATCCAGCTTCGTGCCTGAGGCCGGACTACAACTCACCATCTCCTAGATTACAGGCCAGCACCTTAACCACTGGGCGAAACTACCATTTTATGTACAATTTCCAGGAAAAACAGGCGGATGTTTCAATCTTACTGTCATGGCCGCCATCTCGTCTTTTCTTTTTTAACCATACCCGTGGACACCCCTGGTTGCATAGTTTCCCCCCCCCCCACAAAGGCCTCCATGGAGATACTTGAATTTGGGTGGGTTATTATGGGATGAAACTATAATTTCTTCAATGCGGCAGGTGTCTTTGAATGGAAACCAGGGAGGGTGCTGTGGGGTTCAAGAACCAGGAAGGGAGAAAGGCGAAAGATGGAAATACATTTAATTTAATTTAATTTAAAGCAGACTCATTAAACCCAGTTAATGGGATTACTTGAAGAGGACAAAGAGAGTCTGGATTTTAGATATCCCATTGCTGCCACGAGGAGAGCCAGTCGGAAAACCCCTCCATCTTTTATCAGCTCCTTTCATGCGCCTTGGTGGTTGCCTTCACACAACACGCATACCCTGTGGAATGAATTGCAGGCAGTCCTCAATTTATGACCGCAGCTGGGAGAATTCCCGTTTCTAAGCAGGGAGGTGGTTAAATGAGTCACCTCTGCTTTGATGATCTCTTTTGGCCGTCAGTAAGCAAATTTGGCTTCCTCTATGGCAGGGGTTCTCAACCTTGGCAACTTTAAGATTTGTGGACTTCAACTCCCAGAATTCCTCAGCCAGCTTTGCTGGCTGAGGAATTCTGGGAGTTGAAGTCCACAAGTCTTAAAGTTGCCAAGGTTGAGAACCCCTGCTCTATGGACTCAGCTTGTCAGAAGCCGTCTGGGAAAGTTGCAGATTGTGATTACATGACTCTGGATGCTTCAACTGCCGTAAAATACATTTGATCATGGAATGAAAGAGAAACTTCCTGCCAGTGAGGACAATCAACCAGTGGAACTCCTTGCCACTACAAATCCTGGGCACTCGATCACTGGAGGTTTTTAAGAAGAGGCTAGACTAGACAGTCACTTGTCTGAGATGGTGTAGGTTCTCCTGCTTGAGCGGGGGGGGGGGGACGGCGGCTGGACTAGAAGACCTCCAAGGTCCCTTCCAGCTCTATTCTAATACTATAATAGTCGTAAAATGTGGGAAACAGCCCTAAGTCGCTTTTTTTCACTGCCGTTGTAACTTTAAAGTTACTAAATGAATATTTGTGAGTCAAGGTCTGACTGTAATCCATTCTACATGGTGGTTGGGATCTACTGACCAATCGGGCCGGTTCAAATACAGTAATCCTCGACTTACGACCACAACATCTACGTCGCTAAGTGAAACATTTGTTAGGTGAGTTTTGCCCCATTTTACGAGCTTTCTGGTCACAGTCACGGAGCAAATCACTGCGGCCGTTAAGTGAGTCACAGGGTTGTTAAGTGAATCCGGCTTCCCCCATTGACTTTGCTTGTCAGAAGATCGCAAAAGGGGGGGGAAATCATGTGACACCTTCCCCTCCCGGAAACCGTCATAAATGTGAGTCAGTTGCCAAGCGTCTGAAGTTTTGGATCGCGTGACCGTGGAGACGCTGCAGCCGTCATAAATGCGAGTCGGCCAGGTGTCTGAATTTTTGGATCATGTGATCACGGAGACGCTGCAACCGTCATAAATGCGAGTTGGTGGCCAAGCGCCTGAATTTTTGGATCATGTGACCGCGGAGATGCTGCAGCCGTCATAAATGCGAGTCGGTGGCCAAGTGCCTGAATTTTTGGATCACGTGACGGCGGAGACGCTGCAACCGGTCGTAAATGCGAGTCGGTGGCCAGGCGTCTGAATTGGGGATCACCTGACCGTGGAGACGCTGCAACCGTCGTAAATACGAGTCGGTGGCCAGGCGTCAGAATTTTTGCATCAAGTGACTCTGGGGGGGGGGAGGCTGCGACCGTCGCTAAGTGCGAACAACGGTCCCAAGTCCCCGTGTTCACGGACCTTGGCACTCTGAAAATGGTCACTGAATGAACTGCTGTACCTCGAGGACTGCCGGCCTGGGGAGAGCGGCGGAGAGAGAGAGAAACTTTGGCGAGGCAGCCGAAAGGGCCAGGCTGGGGGGGGCGGGGCGGGGCCGGGCGGGCAGGTGGCGGGCCAGGTGCGCCAGGTGTGGCGCCTACCTGGAGGGCGGGGCGCCTCCGCTCACCCCGCCCTACCCGGCTGCCAGCTGGCGGGGGGGGGGGAGAGAGTCGCCGGGTGCACGCGCAGGAAAGCACGGGGAGGGGTCTCTCCCGAGCCTCCCCCCCATTGGTTGCCATGGTGACCCGCTGACCCCCCCCCCCACACCTCCAGCCCGGGCGGAGGGGGCTCCGGTCGCGCCAGCTTGCCTTGCCGCCTCCGGCGCTTCTGGACCGGGCGGGGGAGGGGGCTGCCCTTGCCGGCTCCAGTGGCCTTGGGGGGGGGTCCCCAGGCAGGCAGGCCGGACCCCTCCCCGCTGCCGGCCCTGGCCGCCTCTCCGCCCACTTTGCAGCCGCCGCCGCCGCCCCGCTCCGCTCCTTTCCCGGCTGGGCGCCTGGCCTGGCTGCCGGTGGGAATCGGGAAGGAAAACGCCGAGCACTTCGCGGGGCGGGATCCTCACGTGCTCTCCCTGTTGCTTTGACAGACGTGTCCGTCGTCTGCCTGCCCCTCCTAGATTGCAAGGAGCTTCCGGGCAGACTCTCGTCTGTCTCTGGGTCTCTTTCTATATGTCTATCCCTCTATCCATTATGTCTGTTTGTCTGTCTGTCTGTCTGTCTGTCTGTCTGTCTGTCTGTCTCTCTCTCTCTCTCTCTCTCTCTCTCTCTCTCTCTCTCTCTCTCTCTATCTATCTATCTATCTATCTATCTATCTATCTATCTATCATCAACCTACCTACTCATTTATCTATTTATCCATCCTTCCACCCACCCACCCACCTATCTACCTACTATAGCTATATCATCCATCCATCCATTATTCTACAACACACCCATCCGTCCATCCATTATCTATCTATCTATCTATCTATCTATCTATCTATCTATCTATCTATCTATCTATCTATCTATCATCTCTATCCATCCATCCATCCATCAACCTACCTATTCATCCATCCATCCATCCATCCATCCATCTATCTATCTATCTATCTATCTATCTATCTATCTATCTATCTATCTATCATCAGCCTACCTACCTACCCATTGATATATCTATTTATCCATCCACCCACCCACGCTACCTACCTACCTACCTATATCTACATCATCCATCCATCCATCCATCCATCCGTCCAGCCATATCTATCTATCTATCTATCTATCTATCTATCTATCTATCTATCTATCTATCTATCTATCTATCTATCTATCTATCTATCTATCTATCTATCTACCTACCTACCTACCTACCTACCTACCTACCCATTTATCTATTTATCCATCCATCCACCCACCTACCTACCTACCTATATCTACATCATCCATCCATCCATCCACCCTCCCATCCGTCCATCCCATATCTATCTGTCTGTCATCATGTCTTTCTCTCCCCCGCCCCTCTCTATCCCTGTCTATCATCTGTCTATCACACTACCCCCTGTATCTCAGATTTCCATCTATTTCTATCCTCTTTCCAACTCTCTCGATTCATCAATCTATCATTCTCTCTCTCTAATTTTAAAACCCCTCATCTCCCTCAGAAAGAGAGACAGGGCAAGGCACAAATAAAATAGAAAAAAACCCACAGAAAACATATATCAAATTTAAAAAGAGGCAAAGGACATTCTTTCAGGGCACTAAGCAAGCCCCTCTGTGGCCCCCATTGCAAGCTTTGAAGCCTTTGTGGAAGGCCAGGAGAGTGGGAGCCACTTCGCCTTTGGGGAGGGAGGGGTCCTCTGTCCCTCATGGAGCCCCAGAAGACCCCCGCCCACCGCTCCTCCAAACTAAAAGACCCCAGGGGTTTGCCTTGTCTCTCCCCCCCTCTCCTAAGATCTCCCATCTGCTTTGCCTTCTCCAGGGATGGAGATTCCTGCAAGGGGGGGGGGGTTGAAGGTAACAGACTGGCACAGGCTGAAGTGGGGGGGGGGCTCAGCCTGGCTAGACCAGAGACCCCTGGACCCCTGGCGCAGAGGGGGTGGGGGGCTTGTTGTAGCCAATCAGCTTGGGCTCAGCTGCCAGGGGCTTGAGCCTCAGGTGAGGGAGTGGACCGGGCAGCAGGTGGC
>JARGCV010001169.1:10000-34498 GCA_034064705.1 Bothrops alternatus | reverse complement strand
GAGAACAATTAACCAGTGGAACAACCTGCCTCCAGAAGCGGTGAATGCTCCAACACTGGAAGCTTTTAAGAAGAGACTGGACAGCCACTTGTCTGAAATGGTCTAGGGTTTCCTGACTGAGCAGGGGGTTGGGCTAGATGACCTCCAAGGTCCCTTCCAACTTTATTACTATTACTATTACTATTACTACTACTACTATTACTACTACTACTACTACTACTACTACTACTACTACCTACTACTATTATTAATCCGCTTTTGGGAAATGGCATCTTGAAAGTTTGTTTCGGATATTCCAGGAGGCGCGAGACCATGGTTTGAAGTAGGGGTCCCCAAACCTGTGAACTTCAGACTCCCAGAATTCTCCAGCCAGCCATGCTTAAAGTCCATGAGGCTTAACATGGCCAAGTTTGGAAATCCCTGGTTTGAAGAACCATCATAGCCTCTGTCCTTCACAGTCCTCCTCCTCCTCCTCCTCCTCCTCCTCCTCCCTCCTCCTCCTCCTCCTCCTCCTCCTCCTCCTCCTCCTCCTCCTCCTCTGTGCAAACCCTACTCCCTTCTAGCACTGATGATGTTCCCTAGCTGGGTCAGGAAATGTCTGTGAGAAGACAAACTCAGAGAGCACCAAGTCACCAAGTCACAGTCCCTCCTCCTCCTCCAAACTCCTCCTCCTCTTCCTCCAATCCTCCTCCAACTCCACCCCCTTCTAGCACTGATGATGTACCTAGCTGGGTCATGAAACGTCTGCAAGAAACCCACCAAGCTCAGAGAACACCAAGGACGCACAGTTCTCCTCCTCTTCCTCTTCCTCTTCCTCCTCCTCCTCCTCCCTTCTAGCACTGATGATGTTCCCTAGTTGGGTCATGAAACGTCTGCAAGGACCCCCACCAAGCTCATAAACCATCAAGAACCCACAATTCTCCTTCTCTTCCTCTTCCTCCTCTCCTCCTCTCTCCTCCTCCTCCTCTTCCTCCTCCTCCCTCCTCCCTCTAGCACTGATGATGTTCCCTAGTTGGGTCATGAAACGTCTGCAAGAAAACCCCCCAAGCTCAGAGAAGAACCAAGGATTTCTCTTTCAGTTCAACCCTGAGCTATAACTATTCTTTTCAACTGTTCCTAAACCAATGCTTTAAATTGTAAGTGATAAATTTCCTAAACCTTAAAAGAGAAGCAAACAGTGGGCAATATTTTTTTTTTGAGCAAATTAGTCCATGCCTTTAAGAGTCTGCGGTGGAATTCATAGAGTTTGGTTTTTTTGAAAAGGGGTGGTTTGCAACTTCCATTTTATTAGCCCTATTTTTGCCAGTGTCTACTGAGAATGCCTCAGAAGAAGACGTAGACAAGAAGTGCAATTTGTAAAATAAAATAGAATTATGACAAGCGCCGGCTTGAACCTATCCAGAGGAAAACCCATCATCTCTCCTCAGTAATTGATCAACACTGCCAAATTGCTTTTTCCAGCATTCTGTCAGCATCGGTTTTTCTTGGGGCTTACATCCATTATCTCATGTCCTACACAATGAACAATAAATAAACAAGTCTTGACTCTCTTCTGAGTGAGATAATTTCCCCTTAGACTTCTCTCTTCAAGGCATGGCAGTCCGATTCCCTATTTCTCAGTCTCCTGATTGTTGGAAAATTCCTATAGGGGATTTCCTATTTCGTTTGCACTTGCATATTTCCACTTAAGTGCCTCTATCCAGATCAGAGCAACCCACCCACTCGCTTGATTCTGTTAGCAAAAACATAGGTTGGTTTTTAATTTAATAAATGTTAGCAAGCAAACACCCAAAATAGCTGTCAGAGAGAGAGAGAGAGAGAGAGAGAGAGAGGGAGAAAGGAAAGCAAGAGAGTGAGAGACAATGACAGAAAGAGCAGGAAAGAAAGAGAGAGAAAGGGAGTGACACAGAAGGAAAGAAAGAACAAGAGAGAGAAAAAAAGAAGAAAAGGAAAAAGAGGGAAAGAAAGAGAGAGAGAGAAAGGAGAAAGCAATAAAGTAAAGAAAGAAAGAGGAAGAGAAAGAGAATGCAAGATAAAGAGAGAGAAGGGAAGAAAAAAGAGACAAGGCAAGAAAGAGAGAAAGAGAAGGAGAGAGAAAGAAAGGAAAGCAAGAGAGTGAGAGAAAATGTCAGAAAGAGCAGGAAAGAAAGAGAGAGAAAGGGAGTGACACAGAACGAAAGAAAGAACAAGAGAGAGAAAAAAAGAAAAAGAGGGAAAGAAAGAGAGAGAAAGGAGAAAGTGATAAAGTAAAGAAACAAAGAGTGCAAGATAAAGAGAGAGAAGGAAAGAAAAAAGAGAAAAAGAGACAGAAGGAAAGCAAGAAAGAAAGAGAAGGAGAGAGAGAGAAAGAAAAGCAAGAGAGAGAGACAATTACAGAAAGAGCAGGAAAGAAAGAGAGAGAAGGAGTGACGCAGAAGGAAAGAAAGAGAACAAGAGGAGAGAAAGAAAGAAAGAAGAAAAAGAGAAAGAGAGAAAGAAAGAGAAAGAGAGAAAGTAATAAAGAAAGAAAGAGAAAGAGAGAAAGAATACAAGATAAAGAGAGAGAAGGAAAGAAAAAAGAGTCATGGACTTCAACTCCCAGAATTCCTCAGCCAGCATGGGGGAACTATGACCCTTTCATGACTGGTGGACTTCAACTCCCAGAATTCCTCAGCCAGCATAGGGGAACTATGGCCCCTTCATGACTCCTGGACTTCAACTCCCAGAATTCCTCAGCCAGCATAGGGGAACTATGGCCCCTTCATGACTCCTGGACTTCAACTCCCAGAATTCCTCAGCCAGCATAGAGGAACTATGGCCTTCTCATGACTGGTGGACTTCAACTCCCAGAATTCCTGAGCCAGCATGGGGGAACTATGGCCCCTTCATGACTCCTGGACTTCAACTCCCAGAATTCCTAAGCCAGCATGGGGGAACTATGGCCCCTTCATGACTCGTGGACTTCAACTCCCAGAATTCCTCAGCCAGCATGGGGGAACTATGGCCCCTTCATGACTCCTGGACTTCAACTCCCAGAATTCCTGAGCCAGAAGGGGGAACTTTGGCCCCTTCATGACTCCTGGACTTCAACTCCCAGAATTCCTCAGCCAGCATGGGGGAATTATGGCCCCCTCATGACTGGTGGACTTCAACTCCCAGAATTCCTGAGCCACAATGGCTCAGCTTGGAAACTCTCCCTTTCCCCTCAGCGTGGCTGGCTCAGGAATGCTGGGAGTTGAAGTCCACCAGTCATAAAAGAGCCAAGGTTGCCTACTCCTGGTCTAGGACTTCCTGCCTGAGCAGGGGGTTGGACTAAATGACCTCCCAGATCCCTTCCAACTTTATTATTATTATAAGACCGGCCAGGTCCCTTCCAACTGTGTTATTCTGCTTCTGTTAGTCTCAAAAGAACAGGACTTTGTGGACGATAGCCCAAAAGATGAATTGTGCCCAGCCCTGAACGCCTATCACTCTTTTCCCCTATTGCTATGGTTATATAGTTTTTAGATTGTATATTACTATTTTAATTGATTTATATTTTTGTACTTGTATTTTTGCTGTGAGCCGCCCTGAGTCTGGGGATTAGGGCGGCATATAAGTCAAATAAATAAATAAATAAATAAATTACAGTTAGACAACTTTTCATGGTTTTGCTACCGCTGTAGCACGAAGTGATGCTTAGAAAGAAGCCGCAAGATGACTCCTACAAGCTCTTAAGATTTATGTTCCACGCTGCAAGGGAAGCCAAAGATTGCAGCCAAGATGTATTTGCAGCTCTGCTGTGGAATAGTTCTCCACCCGAGTATTGAAAAGTAATTTATGTGCAGGGAGGCAGGATAATTAAGGTGGGCTGCTGAACGTTCATTCACACACACACACACACACACACACACACACACCTCTTTAATTAGCTGCATGCGAGTAATTTTATTGAAGTTTGCACAGTCACTTTAATCACAATAACCAGTGGGCGTTTGACTGGAGGTTTCACAGTCTGGGGCCAATCCCGGGAAACTTTTTCAAACAATATCTGTGGACACTTTTTCCTAAGGAACTGTGGCTGGAATTAGGGATATCTCGTTTAACGAAGAGAAGGATGAGGGTGGGGACAGGAGAGCAGCCTTCCAGTATCTCAGGGGCTGCCCCAAAGAAGAGGGAGTCAAGCTGTTCTCCAGAGCGCCTGAAGGCAGGACAAGAAGCAACGGATGGAAACTCACCAAGGAGAGAAGCAACCTAGAACTAAGGAGAAACTTCCTGACAGTGAGAACAATTAACCAGTGGAACCACCTGCCTCCAGAAGCTGTGAGTGCTCCATCACTGGAGGTTTTTAAGAAGAGACTGGACAGCCATTTGTCCGAAATGGTGTAGGGTTTCCTGCCTGAGCAGGGGGTTGGACTAGATGACCTCCAAGGTCCCTTCCAGCTCTGTCTATTCTATTCTATTCTATTCTATTCTATTCTATTCTATTCCATACTCTACTCTACTCTACTCTACCTCTACTCTACTCTACTCTACTCTACTCTACTCTATTCTATATTCTATTCAATTCTATATTCTATTCTATTCCATACTCTACTCTACTCTACTCTATTCTACTCTACTCTACTCTACTCTACTCTACTCTACTCTACTCTACTCTACTCTACTCTACTCTACTCTACTCTATATTCTATTCAATTCTATATTCTATTCTATTCCATACTCTACTCTACTCTACTCTACTCTACTCTATTCTACTCTACTCTACTCTACTCTACTCTACTCTACTCTATATTCTATTCAATTCTATATTCTATTCTATTCCATACTCTACTCTACTCTACTCTACTCTACTCTACTCTACTCTACTCTACTCTACTCTACTCTACTCTATATTCTATTCAATTCTATATTCTATTCTATTCCATACTCTACTCTACTCTACTCTACTCTACTCTACTCTATTCTACTCTACTCTACTCTACTCTACTCTACTCTACTCTACTCTACTCTACTCTACTCTACTCTACTCTACTCTACTCTACTCTACTCTACTCTACTCTACTCTACTCTACTCTACTCTACTCTACTCTACTCTGTTCCATTCCGTTCCATTCCATTCCATTCCAGACATACCCGATTCCCGCGGTCTTCCAAGTGAGGCCTTGTAGAGCAGTGCCCCCTTGATGTTGTTGAGCAGGGATCGCTGTGAAGCTGCTGGGCCAGAAACGTGGGCTGTCAGGAGCCAAAGTGACTTTGTGCTACAGCAGGCAACGAACAGCCCCCTTTCCTGGAATGCCTGGGAGGAAAGAGGGAAGACTTAGGAAGCACGAGTCTTCAACCTATCCTGGGGTCTGGTTTCATTCAACCTTTAAGTCTCTGCAAGGATTAGCTGGCGAAGAAGACAACAGATACGAGGTGTCCATTTCAGCCCCGGCCTCCCTGGATACAGCCTGCCAAGGAGGAGAAGCATGCGACAGCCACAACTCCTTACCCAAAAGCCGAGGAAAGCTATTTACCAGTGTTGGCTGACACGAAACCGCTCATGCGCCTGGATTTGCGCTTCCTGCTCCTTCTCCCAAGCCGGTGGAAAACAAACGGTGTAATTCAGTTCTGCTTGTCTTGACAGGATCAAGCTTGACCAAATTGCATTAGCCTCGCTGTTTCTCCGTGCTTGGGGCAAAATGGGCTTGCAGGGGGTGATGAAGAAGAAGGAAGCCTAATGTGTCAAGTGGGTCTCTGTCGACAGCCGCTTTCGTGCCGCGGGGGAAAGCTGTCGAGGAACACCGAGGCGTGAACTTTGGGGTTCCAACGAAGGTGGGCGTAGGAACAGCTTCCGGAAATTCCATGTAGCGTAGAGGGAGGAGATGCTGTGGCTGAATCCTAGAATCCCAGAGCCGGAAGGGACCTTGGAGGTCTTCTAGTCCAGCCCATTGCTCAAGGCAGGAGAGCTTATACCATCCCAGACAATCTTTTCTTAAAAACAGCCAGTGATGGAGCACCCACAATTGCAGTAGGCAGGCCATTCCCTCTGTCTGTCTGTCTGTTTGCCTGCCTGCCTGCCTGTCCGTCTATCTGTCATCCATCATCCATCCATCCACCCACCCACCCATCCACCCACCCATCCATCCACCTACCCACCTACCCATCCATCCATCCAAATATCCATCCAAATATCCATCCACCCATCCACCGCCCATCCATCCACCCACCCATCCACCCACCCACCCACCCATCCATCCATCCATCCATCCATCCATATATCCATCCAAATATCCATCCAAATATCCACTCACCCACCCACCCACCCGCCCGCCCATCCATCCACCCACCCATCCACCCATCCATCCATCCATCCATCCATCCATCCATCCATCCATCCATCCATCCATCCAAATACCCATCCAAATATCCACCCACCTGCCCGCCCATCCACCCACCCACCCATCCATCCAAATATCCATCCATCTATCCACCCACCCACCCACCCACCCACCCATCCCTCCATCCATCCCTCCATCTCTCCATCCCTCCCTCCCTCCCTCCCTCCATCCATCCATCCATCCATCAATCCATCCATCCACCCACCCACCCACCATCCATCCATCCATCCACCCACCCACCCATCCATCCATCCACCCACCCACCCACCCATCCATCCATCTATCCACCCACCCACCCACCCATCCACCCACCCAGCATCCATCCATTCATCCATCAATCCACCCACCCACCCATCCATCCATCCACCCAGCATCCATCCATTCATCCATCAATCCACCCACCCACCCATCCATCCATCCACCCACTCATCCATCCATCCATCCAAACATCCATCCATCCACCCACACGCCCATCCATCCATCCATCCACCCACCCACCCACCCATCCATCCATCCCTCCATCCATCCCTCCATCTCTCCATCCCTCCCTCCCTCCATCCATCCATCTATCCATCCATCAATCCATCCATCCACCCACCCACCATCCATCCATCCATCCATCCACCCACCCACCCACCCACCCATCCATCCACCCACCCACCCACCCACCCATCCATCCATCTATCCACCCACCCACCCACCCATCCACCCACCCAGCATCCATCCATTCATCCATCAATCCACCCACCCACCCATCCATCCATCCACCCAGCATCCATCCATTCATCCATCAATCCACCCACCCACCCATCCATCCATCCACCCACTCATCCATCCATCCATCCATCCAAACATCCAAACATCCATCCATCCACCCACACGCCCATCCATCCATCCATCCACCCACCCACCCACCCATCCATCCATCCATCCAAACATCCATCCACCCACCCACCCACCATCCATCCCTCCATCCCTCCATCCATCCCTCCATCCCTCCCTCCCTCCCTCCCTCCATCTATCCATCCACCCACCCAGCATCCATCCATCCATCAATCCATCTATCCACCCACCCACCCACCCACCATCCATCCATCCAAACATCCATCATCCACCCACCCACCCATCCATCCATCCATCCACCCACCCATCCATCCATCTATCCACCCACCCACCCACCCATCCACCCACCCAGCATCCATCCATCCATCCATCCATCAATCCACCCACCCACGCACCCATCCATCCATCCATCCATCCATCCATCCATCCATCCATCCACTCATCCATCCATCCATCCATCCAAACATCCATCCATCCACCCACCCGCCCATCCATCCATCCACCCACCCACCCACCCACCCATCCACCCAAATATCCATCCAAATATCCACCCACCCACTTGCCCGCCCATCCATCCATCCATCCATCCACCCACCCTCCCACCCATCCATCCAAATATCCATCCATCTATCCACCCACCCACCCACCCACCCATCTATCCAAACATCCATCCACCCACCCACCCACCATCCCTCCCTCCCTCCCTCCATCCACCCACCCAGCATCCATCCATCCATCCATCAATCCATCCACCCACCCAGCATCCATCCATCCAAACATCCATCATCCACCCACCCACCCATCCATCCATCCATCCAAACATCCATCCACCCCCCCCCACCCATCCATCCATCCATCCATCCACCCATCCATCCATCCATCCAAACATCCATCCATCCATCCACCCATCCACCTACCCATCCATCATCCAAACATCCACCCAGCCACCCACCCACCATCCATCCATCCACCCATCTATCCACCCACCCACTCACCCTCCATCCATCCAAACATCCATCCATCCATCCACACACCCACCCATCCATCCATCCAAACATCCACCCACCCACCCACCCACCATCCAAACATCCAAACATCCATCCATCCATCCATCTATCCACCCACCCACCCACCCACCCACCCACCCACCCACCCATCCATCCATCCATCCATCCATCCATCCATCGTCTATCTATCATCTTTCTATCTTTCATATGTATCTTTTCTATCTCATAGAATCCTAAAATCCTTGGACCGGGAGGGACCTTGGAGGTCTTCTAGTCCAACCCATTGCTCAAGACAGCAGACACATATGAAAGATAGACATATAAAATGGAGATGGATGGATGGGCGGATGACAGATAAACAGACAGACAGGCAGACAGAGGGAACGGTTTGCCTACCGCAATTGTGGGCGCTCCATCACTGGATGGAGAAAAATCCAGACCAGTGGTTCTCAACCTTTCTCAGGTTGAGACCCCACTTGCCCCGCCCATGCCGCTGCGACCCTGACCCGGGTGCGCGCGCGTGCGCACGCCGAATAAATAAAAAAAAAAAAAATGGCGGCCGCGACGGGCAGATCCGCGCATGGACGGATCGGCCCGTCGCACGTGCTGCACATGCGCAGATCTGCCCGTCGCGGCCACCATTTTGTTTTGTTTTTTATTTTTTTTAAAAAAAAATTAATTTTTTTTATTTTTTTTATTTTTTTTGGCGCGACAGGCGGATCTGCGCATGCGCGGCGCGCGCGTGCCAAAAAAAAGAAAAAAAAATAAAAAAATAAAAAAAATAAAAAAAATAAAAATAAAAAAACAAAATGGCGGCCCGCAGTGTCTGGTGACCCCCGCGAAATGGTCGTGTGACCCCTAATGGGGTCACGACCCCAAGGTTGAGAACCGCTGATCCAGACGCTTGGAAACTGGCATGTACTTATGACGGTTTCAGGGTCCCGGGGTGTGTGTGTGTGTCACGTGACCCTCTTTTGTGACCTTCTCACAAGCAAAGTCAACGGGGAAGCCAGATTCACTTAACGACCCTTGTTACTCATTTCATAACTGCAGCGATTCGCTTAACGGCTGTGGCACGGATGGTCGTCAAATGGGGCAAAACGGCAAATGTCTCTCCGAGCCACAGAAGCGAGGGGGGCAACGGTGTCCGTAAGTGGAGTACGCTCTTGTCCTCCTTGCCCAGCGGACGTTCCCCTTCTCCTCTGCCCATCGAAGTAAACCAAAGACCGGGACCCTTTCTGAGCCTTGACCAGCCTGATTTCTCTTCCACAGAGACACGGAGCAGATGTGAGGAAAATGGCGGACAAGAGCCGAGGTCCCTTGGGGAGATTTTACTACTCAAATCCGTTTTACACGGTCAAAGTAAGTACACCGTCAGCCCTGGCTACGTCATCCCCGTCGCGCCAAAGAGGAAGAGCCATTTCCCTTGGAATCTGTGAGCTGTCATCTTTTTTAGGAGCCTTTGGTGAGGGACTTTGTCAAAAGCCTTTTGAAAGTCAAGATATACAATATCAACTGGGCCCCCTTTATCTATGTATTTATTTACACCCTCAAAGAATTCGAACAAGTTAGTAAGACATGATTTGCCTTTGCAGAAACCATGTTGATTTTCTTTCAGCAATGCCTGTTTTTCTATGTGCCCTGTAATTTTATCTTTAATAATGGTTTCCATCAGTTTGCCTGGAACTGAGGTTAGACTGACTGGTCTATAGTTTCCTGGATCGCCTCTGGATCCTTTCTTGAAGATCGGGGTTATATTTGCCTCCCTCCAATCCTCCGGTACAGTGCCTGATCTTAGAGAATGTGTATAAAATCATGCATGGGATAGAAAAGGTGGATAGAGAAAAATTCTTTTCTCTATCACACAATACTAGGACAAGGGGGCACTCCCTAAAGCTCATAGCTAAGAAAGTGAGGACAAATAAAGGGAAATATTTCTTCACCCAGAGGGTCGTTGATTTATGGAATTCACTTCCAGAAGGGGTCGTGACAGCTGTCAGCCTTGACAGCTTCAAGGCAGGGCTAGATAGATTCATGGATGCAAAGTGTATCGGTGGTTATTAAAACGGATGTCCATGTGCCGCCTCTGTGTTGGTTGAGGCAGGCAGGATTCCCTTGAGTCCCATTTGTTGGGGGTCAAGGGAAAGGGAGGGTTTTGCCTTCTCTTTCTGCTCAAGATCCCCATGTACAATTGGTGGGCCACTGTGTGACACAGAATGCTGGACTCGATGGGCTTTGGCCTGATTCAGCAGGGCTCTTCTTAGGTTCTTATGAGTCTGAGCTGTCATCCCTTGCTTTGCCCACTGCACGCAAGTTACAACGGTTCATTTAGTGAGCGTTCGGAGTCCCAACGGCCTCCCTGAAAGAAAGGGAGTCGTGTGGCCCTTTTTCACACTTAACAATAGTTATGTGCTCCTGGCTACTTCCCTTCCTGACCAGAGGTGACGGTTTGTCAACGATGGGTTAGAAATAAGAAGCTTTTCCTGGAGTGTGTTACTAAGTGGTTTTTCTGTAAAAAAAAAAAAAAATGGGGGAAACTCAAGAGATGGGTTTAACTTCTTTGCTGTTCTTTTTTGGGGAAGACATTTTGAGAGGTCGTTATTTGACCCGTGAGAAGCGGTTGTGAAGGAATTGTCCTTGAGGAGAGGCAGAAAGAACACATTTCGGCCATTACTGCCACTGCCTCTGATCCTCACTGTGATGGAGGAGTGTTATTTGATCTATAGGTCATCTATAGATCTCTCCATCCCTCCCTCCCTCTTACTTATATATAGCCAACATCAAAGTCTTCCGCTCTGCAGCCCTTAAATCGTCACACAGCCAAGTAGAAATACAGCGAAAATCAAAGCATCCGCAGCTATCATCTTAATCGTGAAATGGCCCCCAAGCACATACAGTGGCTTCAGCTTTCAAAGGCACTGCAGAATAACTTCACGGGAGAGAATATTTGTAGTTCAGGGTGGAACTTGGGGTGTGTGTGTGTGTGTGTGTGTGTGTGTGTGTGTGTCCTTGGTGCTCTCTGAGCTGGGTGGTTTTCTTGCGGATGTTTCATGACCCAACTAGGGAACATCATCAGTGCTAGAAAGGAGGGGGGTTTGAGGAGGGGAGGAGGAGGAGGAGGGTGGTTAGGAGAAGGAGGAGGAGGAGGGGGAGGAGGAGGAGAAGGAGAAGAAGAAGAAGAAGAAGAAGAAGAAGAAGAAGATGAAGAAGAAGAAGAAGAAGAAGAAGAAGAAGAAGAAGAAGAAGAAGAAGAAGAAGAAGAAGAAGAAGAAGAAGAAGAAGAAGAAGAAGAAGAAGAAGAAGAAGAAGAAGAAGAAGAAGAAGAAGAAGAAGAAGAAGAAGAGAGCTTGGTTGTTTTTCTTGAGGACATTTCATTACCCAACTAGGTAACATCATCAGTGCTAGAAGGGAGGGGGGTTTGTGGAGAGGAGGAGGAGGAGGGTGGTTAGGAGGAGGAGGAGAAGAAGAAGAAGAGGAGGAGGAGAAGGAGGAGGGGAGGAGGAGGGGAGGAGGAGGAGGAGGAAGACAATGATGACTGTGGGGTCCTTGGTATTTTCTGAGGTTGGCTGTTTTTCTTGCGGACATTTCATTACCCAACTAGGTAACATCATCAGTGCTAGAAGGGAGTGGGGTTTGTGGAGAAGAGGAGGAGAAGGAGGACTGTGGGGTATTTGGTGCTCTCTGAGCTTGGTGGTTTTTTGAAGACTAGGTAACATCATCAGTGCTACCTAGTACTGCTCCAGCCTTGCTACAAAACTGATGATGTTTCCTAGCTTGGTAATGAAATGTCTGCAAGAAAACCACCAAGCTCAGAGAGCACCCAGGATCTCAAAAAATCTCCCCTTGGTCTCCGAGTTACCAGACCTCAAAGAGGCCTAATGCCAAAACAACACCCATCTCCATCTTCTCGCTCTGGTACTGGACCCCAGTGGTGGGGTTCAAATACCTGAACAACCCGTTCTCTTATTGGATGCAGGCTTGGGCCTCCAAAGCCTAGAATGGACTTCCGGAAGTGGCACCCATGCACTTCCGGTGGGCCGTTCTAGGCCTGGGAGACCTCCTCCAGGCCTCCGAGGCCTAGAACGGACTTCCAGAAGTGGCATCCACGCAGTACGCATTCAGCCGGTTCTCCGAAGTCAGCAAAATTTAGCTCCTGGTTCTGTTTGTTTGACAGGATTAAAACCCAAGGAAGCCAGTATTTTAGACCCATTGCTAGCCTTTGCGAAACAAGCTAAACGAATCTAATAACAAAAGCCCACCAAGCAAGCCTCCAAATTATGAAATGCTGTAAAACGGTATAAAAATCCTGGTACTCCTCAAATCAGTTTGTCAGCTGTCCCAGAACTACATGCTGTTGTTGGCTCTGCTCATCATTAAACCTTCTTTCTTAAGCAGTCTCCATTTTATTCCCGGCTTGGAACTGGAGCTGGTTTTTCTTTCAACACTGATCACAAGTCACTTTTTTTCAGTGTCGTTATATAACTTCGGCCAGTTACTGAGTGAGTGGTTCTAAGTCAAGGACTTCTTGTTTTGACAATGAATCTGTTTTACTGGAGGGTCCAAGAACAGCTGGGTTCAGATGTGGTTCTGACCTTTCATCATTTCTTCCCTGCAGTTCTTCGTTTTCTGCCACGGGTTCCTGCAGTTCTCCCAGCTGATGACATCCGGCTACATGAAAAGTTCAATTTCCACCATCGAGAGGCGTTTCGGTCTGTCCAGCCAGACGTCTGGCATGGTGGCCTCCTTCCACGAGGTACCCTCCTCAGCCCCAGCAACTCTTTACTCTTGTTTGCCGTTACTCTACTGCATGATCCCTGCAATATGGCTTGCGTTGCTACTTGTAAACTGCTATCTGTACTATTTCGGCTACTGTTAATCTATATAAACATTAACCTTTAAATTTTAGATTCTGTACTGCCAACAGAATATTTGTAGGTCAGAGACAAACTGTGGGGTCCTTGGTGCTCTCTGAGCTTGGCAGTTTTCCTGCAGACATTTCATTACCCAGTTAGGGAACATCATCAGTGCTAGAAGAGAGTGGGATTTGTGGAGAAGGAGAGAGGAGGAGAAGAAGAGAGGAGGAGGAAGAGGAGGAGAGAGGAGGAGGAGGAAGACTGTGGGGTCCCTGGTGCTCTCTGAGCTTGGTGGTTTCCTTGCAGACGTTTCATGACCCAGCTAGGGAACATCATCAGTGATAGAAGGGAGTGGGGTTCATGGAGAGGAGGAGGAGGAGGACTGTGGTTCTTTGGCAATTACGTTGATTCTTCTTCAGTTCTGACTGAATGGTGGAGGATGGAAGAATTTATGTTCCTTGCAGTCATCTGGGCGTTAGTGCTCTTTCTGAGAATCTTTGAGGCCTCTTGGAGGTTTATCTATGCCCCGGATAGTGCAAATGGATGTGGATACACGTTGATACAATACTACTATCTCTGAGCTTGGGGGTTTTCTTGCAGACGTTTCATGACCCAACTAGGGAACATCATCAGTGTTAGAAGGAGGTGGGGTTTGTGGAGAGGAGAAGGAAGAGCATGAGGAGAAGCAGGAGCAGGAGGAGGACTGTGGGGTCCTTGGTGCTCTCTGAGCTTGGTGGTTTTCTCGCAAACATTTTATGACCCAACTAGGTAACATCATCAGTGCTAGAAGGGGATGGAGTTTGTGGAGGAGGAGGAGGAGGAGGAGGAGGAGGAGGAAGAAGAAGACTAGTGATAGAGAAGGAGGAGAACTGTGGGGTCCTTGGTGCTCTCTGAGTTTGCTTTTTTTCTTGCAGATGTTTCATGACCCAACTAGGTAACATCATCAGTGCTAGTAGGGTTTGTAGTAGAGGAGGAGGAGGAGGAGGAGGAGGAGGAGGAGGAGGAGGGATCTAAAAGCCAGGGGGCTGCACTCACAGTGCCAAGGATCCTGTCCACTTCCTCGGGACCAAAAGGATCAAACTCTTCCCAGATAACATCATAGGAGCATGTCTCAGCCAATTCCGTAGGAGTGAATTGAAGATGTGGAGAATAATCTTAACCGTGACCCTGCAGATATTCCCTTTGCCTTTTTTAATATAACTTTCAGTGTAATAATAAAAAGCAATTTATCACTGCTTTCCAGATTTTCAATAAAGTAGTTTCGGGTTTTTTAGTGAAAGGATTCCCTGTTCTATTTTGTTTTTAATTTCATAACAAGAAATTATTTTTTCCACAGTATTTATGGATTGATCTATCGTCCTCCCAGGAGTATGCTGGAACACGATGTACACCTTTTTGTGAATCTAATTCTATAAAGAGCTACTAATTAAAATAATATCGAAGAAGAGTTAATTGGATCCTGAGTGAAAAAAAAACTTTTTCTAAGGAGTGATAACCACGCCCATCATTTCTTTTTAGTACAAACTATTAATGGATTGACTACTTATTAAATTTACATGCTGCCCATCTGACCATCAAGGGATTGATGTCGGATTCATGATTTCATGATGTGATTATTATTTTTTTTACGGTTTAACGATTTGGTGATTTTGATAATTTGATTTTTTGATGATTCGGACGATTTAATGAGTTTGATATTTTTACCCTTGGACGATTTTTTATGCTTTGATGATTTTGACGATTTAATGAGTTTTGATGATTGCTACAATTGATGATTGCTACAATGATTGCTACAATTTGTTTATTTCTACGATGTGATGATTGCTGCAATTTGTTTATTTCTACGATTTGACGAGTTTGATGATTGAATGAGTTTTATGATTTGGTGATTGCTACAATTTGTTTATTTTTACGATGTGATGATTTGACGAGTTTGACGATTGAATGATTTTTTTACAACTGGATGATTTTTACATCTGGATGATTTTTACCCTTGTGCGATTTTGACGATGTTCACGATTTGGCGATGTAATGAGTTTGATGATTTAGCGATTTCAAAGATTATTATTATTATTGTTATTTTCAAAAACGTGACCGCCTTTGTAGTTTGATCTGACTGGCTGGCTTTCATAAAAATGTAGCTTCTTCAGCCTCCGTCAGGATCTGCCCACCTTTTCTTTCGTCCCATCAGATTGGAAACACGATACTCATCATCTTTGTGAGTTATTTCGGCAGCCGACTCCACAGGCCTCGGGTCATTGGCTGCGGTGCCATCCTCGTTTCCGTGGCCGGTTTTGTCATTTCTCTCCCACACTTCGTCTCGCCCCCTTACGAATACGATCAGTCCGTTTCTGGTAAGGACCTTCTAGAAATATCTACGGAGATTCTCTGTCATTCAGGTTGGAGTTCCTCAACCTTTTGGGGGGCTGGCGGCCCAGACCGGGAGAGAGGGGGAAGGAAGGGATGTTTTTGTGTGTGTGGGGGGGGGGAGTGAATGCATGCACGTGCTGTTCTGTCCCAGCCTACTTGAGCTCCTTGTTAAATTCACAAGGAGAAAACCCCTCTTCAAATCAAGCAGGCAGAAACCGCAGGACAAACCCAAACCCCATTTACTTACTCACAGACTTGAGGAAAAACAAACACAGTTCATTGCAACTCAATCCTCAACCCGAACGGCGGCCTTCGGCAACCAGCAACTCCCACAGCTCCCCTTTTATTATGCATCCAAGGCCTGGCTTTCCTAATGCCTGCTCCTTTGCCTCTGGAGCCGCCCCATTGCATGCCTCTGTCCTGCTCTCTTTGCCTGCCGGCGCTTTCATGCATCCAGGATTTGTCCCAGCTGTTCTTCATCACTGTCCAACTCAGGCTCCCGGCACAGCTGTGTCTTAGCCTGAGCGCGAGTAGAGGGGCCAGGCTCCTCGTCAGACTGTAAGTCTTGGAGCTCCTCAGAGCCTCCCTCTGACTCTGATGTCCCTCCAGGCCCCTCCTCTTCCTCCTCCTCCTCTGATTCCTCAGACTCAGCTGCCGGATCCACGGACTGGCGAGGAATCACAACACGTGCGTGCGTGTGCACAAAAACGCGTTGCTCACCTGAGTGGGGGCACAAGCACTTGCGCCAGCGGGGCTGCGAACGCCTGTGATGCTCACGTCAGGGGGGCCACCAACACCCGCCATCCTTGTGGCAACACTCGTGTAAATGGGGCCACAAACGCCCACAACGCTTGTGCAAACGGGCCATGAACACTTGCAATGCTTGTGGCGATGCTCGCACGAGAGCACCTGCAATCCTCGTGGCAATGCTCGTGCAAGTGGGGTCGCGAATACCTGCGATGCTTGTGGTGATGCTCGTGTGAGAGTGGGACTGTGTGCGTGCACGCACATGTGCACACTGGCCAGCCACTCATGCAGCCCGGTGGCAATAGGCCATGGCCCGATAATGGGCCACAGCCCATAGGTTGGGGACCCCTGATCCAGGTTATGGTTGTCCCAAAGGCGCTTTTCCAAGGAACAACTGGGCTTTCTTTGTTTCTCCTTGACAACATCTCGCTTCTCGCCTCAGAAGCTTCTTCGGTTCTGACTGAATGGTGGAGGAGGGAAGGATTTATATTCCTTGCAGTCGTCTGGGCATTAGTGCTCTTTCTGAGAATCTTTGAGGCCTCTTGGAGGTTTATCCGTGCCCTGGATAGTGCAAATGGATGTGGAGCCTTCTTGGAACTGTTGAAAGGACCGTGTTGTAGACTGGAGATAGAGGATGCCATCTCCCTCCCCCTCTGTTGAGGGAGGGCTGTCCAATCTTAGTGTAGATGGCCTCTTTGATCCCTCCTTCACACCAGTGGCCCTTTCTGTCCAGTATGTGGACTTTGCTGTCCTCAAAAGCATTGTTCTGTCCCAGCCTATGTACGTCCTCGTTTCCACCCCTCTTTTAACAGTGGACTGGAAAATAAACCCCTTTTATTTGAGTCACAGACCTGATAATTGTCCCAGAAAACCAAAGCAACAGAACACTTTTCCAATGGAGAGCTTGTCCAAAAGCAAAACGGAACAGAGTCAAACAGGAAATAACTCACAAGCAAAATAAACAGACCATGATCTCTTGACACTGAAGTTCTTTGCAAACGGCTGCCTCCAGCAACAAGCCCTGTCCACACATTCCCTTTTTGTTATGCAGCCCCCAAGGCGTGGCTTCTCACTGCTTTCTCCTTCTTCCCTGGAGTCGCTCCATTGCCTCCCTCTGTCCTACTCGTGGGAACTGTCTATGTTTTTGAGTGTCTCTGAGGTCTTGCAGCTGTGCTTCCTCCGAGTCCAACTCAGCTTCCCAGCACAGCTGGCTGTCAGCTGGATCACGAGTGGAAGAACCAGCCTCTTCATTAGTTTGTAAGTCCTGCAGCTCATCAGAGCCTCCCTCTGACTCTGATGGCTCTCCAGCCGCCCCCCTCCTCCTCCTCCTCTGATTCCCCAGACTCAACTACTGGGATCACAGTCTGGCATGCAATCGCAACAAGCATGACCTTTGTCTTTCAAATGCAGACGGACTGCGGAATCTCATCCTGATGGGTTTGTTCTCCTACGTTGTGCCCTGCATTTGTGAAATGGTTGTTTTGTTTCCCCAATGCACGGAGCCGTACATATCTCACTGCACTGTACTGCATATATCACATCGCTCAGTTCGTGTCCGGGCATTTTATCCCGGTTCTGGATCGCGGCACTGGCGGTCTTGCGGAGGGAGTCGTCTCTTCGCCAGCCGGTTTCCCTTCACTGGTAGACCCTTAACAGGGTCGAAAGTCACCCTGGAGGGGCAACTACCAATGAGGAGGACTGTTGTCGACCGCGGAAGGGCAGCAGCTCCTTCCGCCATCCGAGGCAGTTCCTTAGGGAAGACGGAGAAAAGATCGGCCATTAACATGGCCAATCACTTAGCCGCACCAGCTGAAAGTCAGAAGAACATCTAAGCATAAAGAATCACCATGGAAAATCTGGGTGAGACCTTTCCTTCCCTCTCTTTACTCTAACTATCTCCCTGTGAAAAGCTTCTGGAATTATTTCCCAGCTTTGAGAGAGCGGCGTCTGTTTACCGACAAGCTCCTGTCTTAAGCATTCTTGGGTTTAAAGTATGCATGTATGTTGTGTTGGTTGAAGATCCTCTTGAGCTTTTCAGATAATCCTGCAATCCTCAGGAAGAGCGCTAACGACCAGGTGACTGCAAGGGATATAAATCCTTCCCTCCTCCACCATTCAGTCAGAACTGAAGAAGCTTCTTGGATGAGAAGTGAAACATGTTCAAGGAAAAACAAAGTCCGATTGCCTTTCGGGAAAAGCACCTTTGGGATGGCTTTCCATAAACGTTCTTCACCGGGTCTGCTTTTTCAGATTTTAAATTTGGAACGATGGGACAAAACCATTGATCCCTAACTGACTAAGCCAGTAACCTCTTTGTCTTCCTGTAAAGCTGCATTCTATAATTATGTCCCTGATTTATTATATTCCTTATATATAAAACAGAAGAAATTATGTAAGAAATATTATAATTTTATTGATTGATTAGACTCCTAATTCTTTGCCTTTCTTTCTGGCAAGCCACTCAAGAACTATTGGAAAAAAAATAGGAAACAAATCAATTCAAAACAAATATTTCTAAGCTTTTGTATTTTGGGGTGAAAGAAAAGTATGGTTTAGGACAGTGGTGGTGAACCTATGGCACTCAGAGCCTTCTCTATGGGCATGTGCACCATGCCCCGTATATGGCAACTGTCCGTCTTCAAGCAGCCGCCTGCTAACTCGCCGAGGTCCCACATGGCCGGATGCATCCCAGCACAGCTGGTTTCCCTCCCCCCCGTCCCATCCCTCTTGGCCTCGCATGCTCTCCTTTTCCCAGGCATGACCTACTGCATCGCCTCCTCAGCTGTCGGCCAGCTGTCGAACTCAGAGACGGCTTCTCTGAACTGCTGGCAGTGGGCTGCAGAGCCCTAGAGCAGCGGTTCTCAACCTATGGGTCGCGACCCCATTTGGGGTCGAACGACCGTTTCGCGGGGGTCGCCGGACACCGCGGTCCGCCATTTTGTTTTGTTTTTTTGGTCACGCGCGCGCCACGCATACACAGTTCAGGCCGTCGCGCGTGCGCCGCGCATGCACAGTTGAGGCCGTCGCGCGCGCGCCGCGCATGCACAGATCGGCCCATCGCGGTCCGCCATTTTTTTGTTGCGCACGTGCCGCGCATGCACGGTTCGGCCCGTTGCGCGCGCGCTGCGCACGCGCAGATCGGCCCGTCGCAGTCCGCCATTTTTTTTCGTCACCCGCCGCGCATGCACGGATGCAACATCGAGGTGACCACGCCCACCTTGGCCACACCCACCCATTCTTCCATGACCACCACAGCCACACCCACCCAGGGGGCCATGCCCACTTGACACCCGGCGATAAATAAGTGGGCTTTGGGTTGCAGTTTGGGCATTCGGTCTCTAAAAGGTTTGCCATCACTGGTTTAGGGTCAGCATGCAGCCCCCCCAGCATCCCTTTTGTAGATCCCAAACCTGCTCAGAAGGGTTGACAGCTATGTGTGGCTTTTACTGATGTTAGAACGAGACATTGGGGAACATAAGAAGAAGCTTGCTAGTTCAAATCAGGTGCCAGAGAAAGAGGGTGAAGAGGGCGCCTCCCTAACAGAATCTATTTTTATGGGGCAAATAATCTGCTTCAGTTTGGCAAGATTTCTGTCTATAGGTGAGGAGCAGTAAAAAAAAGTCTGCTTAGAAGAATCGTAAACACAACAGTATGTGTAAGATCTGGAAACTCTAGAAAGAGTACAAAGAAGAGCAACAAAGATAATGAGTGGAATGGAGGCTAAAACATATGAAGAATGGTGGCAGGAATTGGGTAGGTCTAGTTCAGGGGTAGGCAACCTAGTCTTTTTTATGACTGGTGGACTTCAACTCCCAGAATTCCTCAGCCAGCATGGGGGAACTATGGTCCCTTCATGACTGGTGGACTTCAACTCCCAGAATTCCTGAGCCAGCATGGGGGAACTATGGCCCCTTCATGACTGGTGGACTTCAACTCCCAGAATTCCTGAGCGAGCATGGGGGAACTATGGCCCCTTCATGACTCGTGGACTTCAACTCCCAGAATTCCTCAGCCAGCATGGGGGAACTATGGCCCCTTCATGACTGGTGGACTTCAACTCCCAGAATTCCTCAGCCAGCATGGGGGAACTATGGCCCCTTCATGACTGGTGGACTTCAACTCCCAGAATTCCTCAGCCAGCATGGGGGAACTATGGCCCCTTCATGACTCCTGGACTTCAATTCCCAGAATTCCTGAGCAGCATGGGGGAACTGTGGCCCCTTCATGACTCGTGGACTTCAACTCCCAGAATTCCTCAGCCAGCATGGGGGAACTATGGCCCCCTTCATGACTCGTGGACTTCAATTCCCAGAATTCCTGAGCAGCATGGGGGAACTGTGGCCCCTTCATGACTCGTGGACTTCAACTCCCAGAATTCCTCAGCCAGCCTGGTTCAGCTTGGAAACCTCTCCCTTTTCCCTCAGCATGGCTGCTCAGGAATTCTGGGAGTTGAAGTCCACAAGTCATAAAAGAGCCCAGGTTGCCTACCCCTGGATTAGTTTAATGAAGAGAAGAACTAGGGGTGACATGATAGCGGTCTTCTAGTATCTGAGGGGCTGCCCCAAAAAAGAGGGGGGGTCAACCTCGTCTACAAAGGCCCTGAAGGCAGGACAAGAAATAACGGATGGAAACTAATCCAGGAGAGAAGCAACCTACGAGAACCAAGGAGAAATTTCCTGAGAGCAAGAACAATTAACCAGTGGAACAGCTTGCCACCAGAAGTTGTGGGTGCTCCATCACTGGAGGCTTTTAAGAAGAGACTGGACAGCCACTCATCTCAATTGGGACATGGTCTTCTGCTTGAGGAGGGGGCTGGGCTAGAAGACCTCCAAGACCTCTTCCAACTCGGTGATTCTGTTATTCGATTGTGTTACAATGTGCAACAGATCTTTTTGACACCACTGTTACGCGAAGCTCTGCAGTGGTGAAGTTAGTCACACGGTTGTTAAATGAATCCAGCTTCCCTGTTGACTTGGCCGGTTGCAAAAGGTGTTTAAGAGACACACACACACATCCTGGGACGCGGCAAACCGTCACAAAGATAGGCCCGTTGCCAAATGTCTGAATTTTGACCACCCGACTGTAGGGAATGCTGCAACAGTGGTAAGTGTGAAAAACGGTCGTAGGTCACTTTATTCAGGGCCGTTGTAAGTTTGAAAAGTCACTCAGTGAACCGCTGTAAGCCGAGGACTACCTGTACAATTGGGTTAAATGAACTGGGCTATCTTATCCCAACTGGGGCAGAAGGAATTCTCCAGGCCGAAGCGTTGTGGGAATGGTCTACCCAGCCTCTGGCTTTCTCTTCCCAGGTTCCTCAAGTAACACCACCGATATCTGTCTTCCACACCGGAAAGGACCCGTGATCGACGTCTGCGCTGGCCACCAGAGGGAGAGCGACGCGGTGCTGATGTTGCTCCTCTTTGGGCAGACCTTGCTGGGCATCGGCGGGGTGCCCATCCAGCCTTTTGGCATCTCCTACATAGATGACTATGCCAGCGCCACCAACTCGCCTCTCTACATAGGTACGTTCCGAGGAACAACAACGAACGAAAACCACAAGAGCAGAGGTCAGCAAGCTTTCTCGGTTTGGCGGACCAGAGGGAAAGGGAAGAGGGAAGCACTTTATGCGCGTGCGCATGCAGGTGCGCACACGGGGCCACAAGCATACACGTGACGCAAACAGGGCAGGGCTAGTGCTTGTGTGATACTCGTTAGCCCTGCCCTGTTCTTGTGCGCAGCCCCCTGTTTCTGTGCCCTGAGGTGCAGCGTCACCCTGTTTTTGTGTACCGAAGCATGATGGCATCCCATTTTCACGTACCGAGTGTGGCGTCCCGTTTTTGCACCCTGTAGTGCGGTGTCTTGTTTTCACACCCCAAGGTGTGTCGGCCACCCGTTTTTACACCGCACGGTGCAGTATCCTGTTTTCACGCCCCATGGCCAGGGCAGTAGCACAAGTGGGTGGGTGGGTGTGCTACCGGGCTGCGGTCCACAGGTGTCAGTCCTACCCCAGTCTGATCTCTTAAGCAAGTGAAACTATTGACTCCGAAGACCACTTTTGGTCACCACGATGTAAAAAAGATGTTGAGACTCTAGAAAGAGGGCAGAGAAGAGCAACGAAGACAATTAGAGGTCTGGAGGCTAAAACATATAAGGAACGGTTGCTGCTAATTTAATGAAGAGGAGGACAAGGGGGGACATGATAGCAGTGTCAGGGGGTGCCCCAAAGAGGAGGGAGTCAAGCTATTCTCCAAAGCAGCTGAAGGCAGGAGAAGAAGCAACAGATAAAAACTAATCAAGAAGCAAATTGGAAATAAGGAGAAACTTCCTGATAGTTAGAACAATTAACCAGTGGAACAACCTGTCTCTGGAAGCGGTGAACGCTCCAACACTGGAAGTTTTTAAGAAGAGACTGGACAGTCACTTGTCTGAAATGGTCTAGGGTTTCCTGCCTGAGCAGAGGGTTGGACTAGATGACCTTCAAGGTCCCTTCCACCACCACCACCACTATTATTATTATTATTATTATTATTATTATTATTATTATTATTATTATTATTATTATTATTATTATTATTATTATTATTATTATTATTCCTCTTTTTCTCTTCTGCCCAGGCTTTATTTTTGCTGCCACCGCCCTTGGCCCTGCCATCGCCTTTATCTTGGGGTCGTTTATGCTCCGTTTCTATGTCGACATTGATAAAGTTTCTTCCGGTGAGTGGACCAGCCTTCTACATGGGCAGATTCCTGACAAAATAAATTCTGTACAGTATATCCCTAATTGATCATGATCATCAGTGCTGGAAGAGAGCTTGTTCTTTGTTTACACGCACGTGACTTGCCCTGTCACTGTTGATGGAAGTGTTCTTGCTGGCTCCTTGTTTAGGCTCTTGTTTACTGTTTTATGTTAGCTTATATCTCTGAGAAGATAGTTCCTTGACTGGGTATTGCTCACTGCTTGATTGTTGATTTAGTGCTAATCTTGGTGTTAATCTCTGTGTCAATGCTGCTAACATCGATGCTTTTGCTTTGACAACAGTTAGAAATGCAACCATATTTTACTTTTAGAGTTAGATGATGCTGGGGGAGGAAGGTGCATGAGAGTTCAGCTAGGCATAACAATGCTGAACCTAGTGTGAGAACCAAGGTTGTTGAAATAAGAGGTGATAAGAAATGGTGGGCTGGAGAACTGGAGGGAAAGCCTGCATTTCAAGCTAATTGGAGAATGTGATTTATGACTGTTAACTGGAGAAGGGAATTGTGCTTTGATACTAGGTGCTCAGGGGAGGGGAACTCAGTTTTTTGCTTCAATTAAGCAGTGCCCATGCTATGCTACTCAAAATAAAGATTCTTTAAGGTAACCAATGCCTCAAAGTTCTTTCGAAGACTTTCATCTGTCAGAACCACGACACTCTGCTTATCTGGGCGTTGGTTGCTGTTGTGATCTTTTTGTTTCCTTTTGGGCCCCTGAAGGAATTACCCACTCAGACAAACAGTACCCAACAGCCATCAAGCCACTTGTTTACAAACAGCTCCTTCTCCCTTCTAACACTGATGATGTTACCTAGTTGGGTAATGAAACATCTTCCAGAAAAACATTGCAGAAAGAACTTGCAGAAAAGAAAGGAAGACGAGGCCTCACACACTGGGAGAGAATCCCACTGTGGGTAGCTGGGCGTGGGCATCAACAACCCGTTTGTACTTTCCTAACGGGGTGTCACAGAGGGGGAGGTAATTCAAGATGGTGGCTACAATCAGGCAGTCAAACCAGCAATGCACATCAAAAGGAGACTGCCCTTTGGGTCAGGGCTGCCATTTTGACACTTTTGACCCCTTCCTTGTAGATATCCCAATTCCTAGCAAGGGATAGGCCAGCTGTTCCCAACAGGGCATCCTCCAGATGGCCATTTGGACTCTTTTGACCCCCCCTCCCACGGACACCCCTGATTCCTAGCAAGAGTTAAGTCTGCTGTTTCCTACGTGGCATCCTCCAGATGGCCATGCAGAGTGTGTGTGTGTGTGTGTGTGTGTGTGGATAATTGGAACTGCAGTCCAACTCATCTGGATGACCTCCTGTTGAACAGGATTGGGGAACTCATGAGTTCCACCACGGTTCTCGGAACATCTGGGAAACCGAGTCAGTTTAACCCGTGATTTCAGTCGGCTTCGTTCCTTTCTCTTTCGTTTCGTTTCAGCGGAAGTCCACATCACCAACAAGGATCCGCGATGGGTTGGGGCCTGGTGGCTGGGCTTCATTTTTGCCGCCAGCATGGTGGCCATCGCCTCGATCCCTTATTTTTTCTTCCCGAGAGAAATGCCCAAAGAGGTAAGGACCCA
>JARGCV010001169.1:0-5000 GCA_034064705.1 Bothrops alternatus | reverse complement strand
TAAGGAGAAACTTCCTGACAGTGAGGACAGTTAACCAGTGGAACAGCTTTGCCTCCAGAAATTGTGGGCGCTCCATCACTGGAGGTTTTTAAGAAGAGGCTGGACAGTCACTTGTCTGAGATGGTGTAGGTTCTACTGCTTGAGCAGGGGGCTGGACTAGAAGACCTCCAAGGTCCCTTCCAGCTCCTATTCTGTTCTGTTCTGTTCTGTTCTATTCTATTCTATTCTATTCTATTCTATTCTATTCTATTCTATTCTATTCTATTCTATATTTCTATTCTATTCTATTCTGTATTTCTTTTCTATTCTATTCAGTATTTCTATTCTATTCTATTCTATATTTCTATTCTATTCTATTCTATATTTCTATTCTATTCTATTCTATATTTCTATTCTATTCTATTCTATATTTCTATTCTATTCTATTCTATTCTAATTCTATTCTATTCTATTCTGTATTTCTTTTCTATTCTATTCTGTATTTCTATTCTATTCTATTCTATATTTCTATTCTATATTTCTATTCTATTCTATTCTATATTTCTATTCTATTCTATTCTGTATTTCTATTCTATTCTGTATTTCTATTCTATTCTATTCTGTATTTCTATTCTATTCTATTCTGTATTTCTCTTCTCTTCTCTTCTCTTCTATTCTATTCTATTCTATTCTATTCTATTCTGTATTTCTCTTCTCTTCTCTTCTATTCTGTATTTCTCTTCTCTTCTCTTCTATTCTATTCTGTATTTCTCTTCTCTTCTCTTCTCTTCTCTTCTCTTCTCTTCTCTTCTCTTCTCTTCTCTTCTCTTCTCTTCTCTTCTATTCTGTATTTCTATTCTATTCTATTCTGTATTTCTCTTCTCTTCTCTTCTCTTCTCTTCTCTTCTATTCTGTATTTCTCTTCTCTTCTCTTCTCTTCTCTTCTCTTCTCTTCTCTTCTCTTCTCTTCTCTTCTCTTCTCTTCTCTTCTCTTCTATTCTGTATTTCTCTTCTCTTCTCTTCTATTCTATTCTGTATTTCTCTTCTCTTCTCTTCTCTTCTATTCTATTGTATTCTATTCTGTATTTCTCTTCTCTTCTCTTCTCTTCTCTTCACTTCTCTTCTCTTCTCTTCTCTTCTCTTCTCTTCTCTTCTCTTCTCTTCTCTTCTCTTCTCTTCTATTCTATTCTATTCTATTCTATTCTATTCTATTCTATTCTAAATAACTATATGGGAACAGTAGAAGGGTCGGGTGTCAAAAGGGGGACATCAGCTGCCCAGAGTCCTTTTGATACAAGTAGCCCTTGACTTAACAGTCATTCATTTAGTGACCGTTGCAAGTGACAACGGTGACAGGAAAAGTGACTGAGATTTTTTTTTTCGCAAACAAAAACAAACGACCGTTGCAGCATCCCCACGGTCACGTGATCAAAATCCGTATACTTGGACTCCCAGGTCCCTCTCACAGTTGCTGTTTTTAAGCCGGGTCTCGCCCAGTCTGTACTTGTGCCTTTGAGTTTTTCCTGCCTAAATGTAATCGATTGATTAAGTCTCCCCAAAGTGGCCCAGTCCTTTTCAATTTCCAATTTCCC
This sequence comes from Bothrops alternatus, assembly GCA_034064705.1. NCBI lineage: Eukaryota > Metazoa > Chordata > Lepidosauria > Squamata > Viperidae > Bothrops > Bothrops alternatus. The sequence continues at coordinate 3,429 of JARGCV010001169.1, read as the reverse complement.
AAGGATGAAGCCGCCCGAAAGAGCATTGCAGAGATGACCAAGGAAGAAGTTGCAGAGCAGCTTAAGAATAAGAGCCAGGAGGAGGAAAGCTTCACTCTATTGCAGTTTATCAAAAGTAAGTTATTATAATAATAATAATAATAATAATAATAATAATAATAATAATAATAATAATAATAATAATAATAATAATAATAATAATAATAATAATGTTGGAAGGGACCTTGGAGGTCATGTAGTCCAATCCCCTGCTCATCGCGACCCCATGGACAACGTTCCTCCAGGCCTTCCTGTCCTCTGCCATCTTCTGGGGTCCCTTGAAGCTCCCGCCTCCTGCTTCAGGGACTCCATCCAGCCACCTCCTTCTCCGTCGTCCCCTTCTTCTTCTCTTGCCCTCCATCTTTCCCAGCATCAGGCTCTTCTCCAGGGAGTCCTTCCTTCTCCTTAGGTGGCCAAAGTCCTTGAGTCTCCACTTCAGGATCTGGCCTTCTCAAGAGCAGTCGGGGTTGATCTCCTCCAGGACCGACCGGTTGGATGGCCTTGCAGTCCAGGGGACTCGCAGGAGTCTTCTCCAGCACCAGAGTTCAAAGGCCTCCATTCTTTGGCCTTTCTCAGCCTTTCCTACGGTCCAACTTTCACAGCTGTATGTTGTAACTGGGAAAACCATGGCCTTGACTATGCGCACTTTTGTTGGCAGGGTGACGTCTCTGCTCTTTAGTATGCTGGCTAGATTTGCCATAGCTTTCCTCCACAAGAGCAAGCATCTTTTAATGTCTTGGCTGCAGTCCCCATCTGCGGTGATCTTGGAGCCCAGGAAGATAAAATCATCTACTGTAGGATCTTACAATTTAATATGCTTTATTTTTATTTTCTCCAGCTCAGAAGCTGCTTCAGTCCCAAATCAACTCTAACCTTCTCAATTACGGGACATGGATTAAAATAATACACCCCCGATAACAATCCTCTCCGTGCCCAGGGTCATCGTTCCATGAGCACAGCCAGGTCTTAAGGGACCTTAAGAACTTGAAGATGGATGGACTTCAACTCCCAGAATTCCCCATCCAGTATGGCTGGCTGTTGAATTCTGAGAATTGAAGTCCACCCATCTTTACATTTAGCTGGCTGGGGAAATCTGGGAGTTGAAGTCCATCCATCTTCACATTCAGCTGGCTGGGGAATTCTGGGAGCTGAAGTCCACCCATCTTCCCATTCAGCTGGCTGGGGAATTCTGGGAGTTGAAGTCCACCCATCTTCCCATTCAGCTGGCTGGGGAATTCTGGGAGCTGAGGTCCATCCATCTTTACATTCAGCTGGCTGGGGAATTCTGGGAGTTGAATTCCACTCAGCTCTCAAATTGCCAAGGTTGAGAAACACTGCTTAAGAGGGATAACGTCCCCAAAAGGAGAGCATCAACAGAAAAATCCTACAACCCCTAATGGGGACACCCCTTTAGGACAAAATCCCCCACGAAGCCCCCCTTTCTGGGCCTTAATGGATGTGTAGGTACCTCTGAAAAATATATGAGATAACCCTACATCCATCCCAGATGCTCAGCCAGGCAAGCCTGGAAACGTGGACAGGTGCCTGGGATCATATGTATAATTTGCCCTGTTTTAATGTGCATTTCGACCTGTATACTGTATACAGTGTACAGTATACAACCTCAGGGTGGACGGTGTCCAATAGGCTACTGGGGAAGAGCAGAGGGCTAGCACTAGGAGCGCCAGAAAGAACGATATACTGTTGCCCTGCCTATTTAACCTATATGCAGAGCACATCGTGAGAAAGGCAGGGCTAGATGAATCAAAAGTTGGAATTAAGATTGCCGGGAGAAATATCAACCACCCAAGATATGCAGATGATACCACTCTAATGGCAGAAAGTGAAGAGGAACGAAAGAGCCTCTTGATGCGGGTGCAGGAGGAGAGTGCAAAAGTTGGCTTGAAACTCAACATTAAGAAAACCAAGATCGTGGCATCCGGCCCTCTCAATTCCTGGCAAATAGATGGGGAAGAAATGGAGGTAGTGACAGATTTTATCTTCCTGGGCTCCAAGAACACTGCAGATGGGGACTGCAGCCAAGTAATTAAAAGACACTTGCTCCTGGGGAGGAAAGCTATGGCAAATCTAGACAGCATGCTAAAAAGCAGAGACGTCACCCTGCCAACAAAAGTGCGCATAGTCAAGGCCATGGTTTTCCCAGTTGCAACGTACGGCTGTGAAAGTTGGACCGTAAGAAAGGCTGAGAAAGGCCAAAGAATGGAGGCCTTTGAACTCTGGTGCTGGAGAAGACTCCTGCGAGTCCCCTGGACTGCAAGGCGATCCAACCGGTCGGTCCTGGAGGAGATCAACCCCGACTGCTCTTGAGAAGGTCAGATCCTGAAGTGGAGACTCAAGGACTTTGGCCACCTAAGGAGAAGGAAGGACTCCCTGGAGAAGAGCCTGATGCTGGGAAACATGGAGGGCAAGAGAAGAAGAAGGGGACGACGGAGAAGGAGGGGGCTGGATGGAGTCCCTGAAGCAGGAGGCGGAAGCTTCAATGGACTCCAGAAGATGGTAGAGGACAGGAAGGCCTGGAGGAACGTTGTCCATGGGATCGCGATGGGTCGGACACGACTTCGCAATGAACAACAACAGTGTGCATTTCAATAAGAAGTAACAAGGAGCCAGAATGGTTTAAAAAAATCTTCAAACCAGTAGAGATGCATCTATTTGCAGATGCTAAATTCATGAGCCTCCTTTATTTTTTTTTGCCTTTTCTCATTCGCTTTTGTTGTTTCTCCTTCATTTCGTTTCCTTCCCTCTCCAAGTTACTTTTGATCTCAAAGTTTTGTTTCTTCGGTTCAAAAAAAAAACAACAACAAAAACGGCCGCATAGAGAAAATCCCGATAAAGCAAGAACACTGGGTTCCTCGCTGAGATTTCCCAGAACATAATATGAACGCTCCTATCTCTTCTAATCGATAGATTTGTTGTGATTCTGTGCCAGCCTGTGCTCGCAACAGCTGAGTCTGAGGAATCTGAGGAGGAGGAGGTGGAGGAGGCATGTGAAGGGCCATCAGGGGCAGAGGGAGGCTCGGATGAATTACAGGACTCACGGTTGGATGCAGAGCCTGGGCCCTCCAGTCGTGTTCCTGGTGAAGCTCAGCTGTGTGAGGAGACTGAGTCAGACTTGGAGGACTCACACCTGATGGACTTGCTAATTGATGCTCGCACACGTCGTCAATTAGCGAGAGTAAATCAGCAGCAGTCAATACGGCAACTCCAGAGTAAAAGGAGAAGGCGACGAGAGGCAACGCCTTGGGACTGCTGAATAAAGGGAGGAGGTGTGGGCGGTGCTGGTTGCTGAAGGCAACCGTTTGCAAGTGCTTCTTGGAATCCTGGTCTGTTCGTCTTGCTTGTGACTTCTCTTCTGTTTGCATCGTGTTT
>JARGCV010001168.1:0-28946 GCA_034064705.1 Bothrops alternatus | reverse complement strand
AGGCTGTGGGGTCCCTGGTGCTCTCTGAGCTGGGTGGTTTTCTGGCAGATGTTTCATGACCCAACTAGGTAACATCATCAGTGCTAGAAGGGAGGAGGAGGAGGAGGAGGAGAAGGAGGAGAAGGAGGAGGAGAAGGAGGAGGAGAAGGAGAAGGAGAAGGAAGGACTGTGGGGTCCTTGTTGCTCTCTGAGCTGGCTGGTTTCCTTGCGGACATTTCATGACCCAACTAGGGGACAACATCAGTGGTGGAATGGAGTAAGGTTTGCAGGGAGGAGGAGGAGGAAGAGGAGGAGGAGGAGAAGGAGAAGGAGAAGGAGAAGGAGAAGGAGAAGGAGAAGGAGAAGGAGAAGGAGAAGGAGAAGGAGAAGGAGAAGGAGAAGGAGAAGGAGAAGGAGAAGGAAGGACTGTGAGGTCCTGGGTGCTCTCTGAGCTGGCTGGTTTCCTTGCAGACATTTCATGACCCAACTAGGGGACAACATCAGTGGTGGAATGGAGTAAGGTTTGCAGGGAGGAGGAGGAGGAAGAGGAGGAGGAGGAGGAGGAGGAGGAGAAGGAGAAGGAGAAGGAGAAGGAGAAGGAGAAGGAGAAGGAGAAGGAGAAGGAGAAGGAGAAGGAGAAGGAGAAGGAGAAGGAGAAGGAGAAGGAGAAGGAGAAGGAGAAGGAGAAGGAGAAGGAGAAGGAAGGACTGTGGCGTCCTGGGTGCTCTCTGAGCTGGCTGGTTTCCTTGCAGACATTTCATGACCCAACTAGGGGACATAATCAGTGCTAGAAGGGAGGGGGGTTACCTAGTCAGGACATGAAATGCCTGCAAAAAAAACCCCACCCAGCTCAGAGAGCACCAAGGACCCCACAGTTCCACCCTGAGCTATAAATACTTCCCTCCTTGTTATTGGAACACAGGTCCTCATCCTGCAGGAGGAATAACAATCCGTTGTCGTGAACAGGGGAATAATACTTGGCAAGGTCAACAGGAAGGAGGGGAGTGACACAGAGCTGTGGAGAAAGAAGAAGAGGAACAGGCTGCGGGGCTACCTGGGGAGGATGCTCTGGCCACAGGTGGGCCTCCCGGGATCTGAGTGAGGAGCCTCCCAGCTCCTCTTCCTTCCGCAGAAAAGGCAAGCCAAGGCCCCTGGGCGGGCGGGTGCGAAGGTGCCGTGCTGCTATTATTATCTGAGTTATGAAACATGTGCTCAGCGCACATGGAGGCCCGATGCCTCCACCTCCCCACAGGCGCCCGGTTGCCAAGGTCTCCCAGGTAGCTATGGAAACCTCCCAACAGGATACCGCGTGGAGTGGATGGCGGCCCCGTGCAAGGAGAGGCTGCCGGAGTCAGACTTCTCTCCCTCTCTAATTCTGCTTTGAGGAGGAGGAGGAGAAGAAGAAGAAGAAGGAGAAGAAGGAGAAGAAGGAGAAGAAGGAGAAGAGAAGAAGAAGAAGAGGAAGAGGAGGAGGAGGAGGAGGAGGAGGAGAAGGAGAAGGAGAAGGAGAAGGAGAAGGAGGAGAAGAGAAGAAGAGGAAGAGGAAGAGGAAGAGGAAGAGGAAGAGGAAGAGGAAGAGGAGGAGGAGGAGGAGGAGGAGGAGGAGAAGAGGAGGAGGAGGAGGGAGGAAGGAGAAGGAGAAGGAGAAGGAGAAGCAGGAGGAGGAGGAGGAGGAGAAAAGGAGGAGGAGGAGGAAGGAGGAAGGAGAAGGAGAAGGAGGAGAAGGAGAAGAAGAAGGAGGAGGATGAGTAGTAGTAGTAGTAGTAGTAGTAGTAGAAGGAGGAGGAGGAGGAGGAGGAGGAGGAGGAGGAGGAGTAGGAGGAGGAGAACTATGGGGTTCTTGGTGCTCTCTGAGCTGGTGTAAGGACCCACCCCACTTTGCATCTTAAGAAGACAGAACTCTTGGAATATCTCTTCCAACAGGCATCCTTTATTAAGAGAAAATGGTTGCAGGCGTTCTAGACAGGACCCGGGGCCCAAGCCCTACGGTTCAAGGTTTTAAGGGGTTCCCAGCAGCCCCACCCCACCCCACCATCCTTCCAGTGACAATCCCAGGCGTTACATTTCCACCCCCTTTTTCCTCACTGCCTGCGGAAGGGAGACTTCAGAGGGGAGTAGATGAAAGCTGATGGCCCCATTGTTATGCTTTAGTCCTTTGGGTGGTATCCACATTCAGTCCCTTTTGAAGTTGTGCCGAAGGAGGTGAGGGCCATAAAACCTCTTTGTTCACCCCCCCCCTTCCCCTTCATCCTATGACAGAATCCAGAGAGGGCAGAAATGGGGTTTTCCATAGTCGATAACTAGAGATGAAATATCATTGGATTCTGACAGCTGGGTTATTTTATCGCAGACGTTTCATGACCCAGCTTGGGAACATCATCAGGGCAATGAAGTGTCAGAGAACACCATTGACATCAGGGACACACCACTGGGAGGCTGTCCTTTCCCTGCAGAAGATGTCTTCTCCACTCCACTATCCATGGAGACCTTACCTCTGGTGGTTTCTGAAGTCACCAGCCCACGGTTTTTCCACTGGTCCTTCTTGACCACCCAGTGCTGTCCTTGAGTTTTTTTCACATGAATATGGATCCCCATAGGTGTCCTGGAGAAGATGCGCTCCGGAACCCACAAAAAGGAAAATCCAGGAGGGTCCAAATTCCAGAGTTGGACTTTCACAAGACGATCTGAAATTGTAGAGGCAAGACGGCCATGAAGTGCTTTGTCTGTTTCTTTGTCGTAAATAAACCAAGGTGACAAAGAGGCCGAGTGTCAACGCTGCTAATATGGAATATTCTTGCTTTGACAAAATACCGGTATGCAGAACTGTCTGGTACTTTTAGAGTTAAATCAGATGATGCTGGGAGGGGGGGAGAAAGAATGTGTAGGGAGTAATTACCCAGAAGGAAGTGAACTTTTGCCCCCCAGGCTGGTTGGACAACGTGATTTATGACAGCAAAAGAGGGAGGGAAAATGCTAGCAAAATAACGGCTCTGGGGTGGAGATTTCATCATCCATCCATGCTGTGCCGACACTGTCTTCATATGATTAAAGACTTTTTAGCATAAACAATGCCTGGAAGTTCTTTGAAGTGTTCCATTAGTCCAGCGGTTCTCAACCTGTGGGTCGCGACCCCATTTGGGGTCGAACGACCATTTCACGGGGGTCACCAAACACCGCAGTCCGCCATTTTTTTTTGGTCGGCCATTTTTTTTTGGTCCGCCATTTTTTCCCCTTTGTGATGCGGGCCGTCGCGCCGCGCATGCGCAATACGGGCCCACCATTTTTTTTTTTGGTCGGCCATTTTTTTTGGGTCCGCCATTTTTTTTCCCCTTTGCGATGTGGGCCGTGGCGCTGCGCATGCGTGATGCGGGCCGGGGTCGAGCCCCGGAAAAGGTTGAGAACCGCTGCATTAGTCGGAAACTTGACACCTAGTAGTCCTTCTTCCTCCTATTTTCCCCCACTAACCACAACCCTGAGAGGTGGGTTGGGTTGAGAGAGACGGACTGGTCCAAAGCCACCCAGCCAACCTTTGTGCCTAAGAGGGGACTAGAACTCACCGTCTCCTGGTGATTGGCCCAAAGTTACTCAGCTGGCTTCTATGCCTAAGGCGGGTCTAGAACTCACCATCTCCTGGTGATTGGCCCAAAGTCACCCAGCTAGGTTTCATGCCTAAGGCGGGACTAGAACTCACTGTCTCCTGGTGATTGGCCCAAAGTCTGCCAGCCAACTTTCTGGCCTAAGGTGGGACTAGAACTCACCACTGCCTGGTTTGTACCCTAGTGCCTTAACCACTATATCAAAACTGGCTTCCTTTCACCTCCCGTAATGGAGACAAGAGCCCCTCAATGTCCAATGGAGAGGATGGTGATTCTTCTGGGCTTCTGCTGGACTGGGGTTCCAGGTCGAAGGAGGTCTAGGACCTCCTCCAGTTTGCGCCATTTTGAACCAGAGTTAACACAATACCAGAGTTGGAAGGGACCGTGGAGGTCATCTAGTCCAACCCCCTGCTAAGGCAGGAAACCCTACACCATTTCGGACAGATGGCTGTCCAGTCTCTTCTTAAAAACTTCCAGCGTTGAAGCATTCACCGCTTCTGGAGGCAGGTGGTTCCACTGGTTAATTGTTCTCACTGTCAGGAAATTTCTCCTTAGTTCTAGGTTGCTTCTCTCCTTGATCAATTTCCACCCATTGCTTCTTGTTCTCCCTTCAGGGGCTTTGGAGAAGAGCTTGACTCCCTCTTCTTTGGGGCAGCCCCTGAGATACTGGAAGGCTGCTATCCTGTCCCCCCTCGTCCTTCTCTTCATTAAACTAGACAGACCCAATTCCAGCCACCGTTCCTGCTATGTTTTGGCCTCCAGTCCTTTAACCAAAATATGAAATGCCAGAGTTGGAAGGGACCTTAGAGGTCATCTAGTCCAACCCCCTGCTCAAGCAGGAGACCCTGTATCACCCAAGACCAATGACTGTCCCACAACGTCTGGTGGCAAGCTGTTCCACTGGTTTTATTGTTCTCACTGTCGGGAAATTCCTCCTTTGTTTTCAGTTGTTTCTCTCCTGGATTTGTTTCCATCCGTTGCTGATCATATTTTGACACTATGACGTCTTCCTTTCGGCATCAGCCAGGCAGTCAGGGCAACCGGCGCATGAAACCCACAGGGGCAGGCCCCCCCTCCCTCCCCAAATGGACCTGGAGCACCAGCTGTACCAGCGGGGCTCCGGGCGCCCGTGGGGAGATCTGGGAGAAGAATAGAGGAGACGAAAGCAAGATTCGAACCCGGCAGCTAAAGCTCGGAGGACCGTCCACGGGAGGCGTTCATCCGGCTTGGCATCTCCTGCCAGAACTGCCAACCTTCAAACGGAGCTGTTGGAAGCAGGGAGCCGCCGGGGGCGACCGGCAGAGCGTGGAGAACGTGGCCTCGGTCGGCGAGGAGACGCGGAGGGCAGAGCTGCTTCCCTGAGCTGAGTAAAAGCCCCGGTGAGCTTGCTAGAGGTGGAGAAGCTGAAGGTGGGCTGTGGGGGTCAAGAGCGTAGTCTCCAAGGGGGGGAGGAAATAAGAGAGTTCCCTTCATTTGAGTAAGCATTTGACAAAGTAGACCATAACCTACTCCTTGGTAACCTAGGAAAAGGCGGGATAGACAACATCACCACCAGATGGATCTGTAGCTGGCTGGCCAACCGTACTCAACGAGTAGTCCTCAACGGCACCACATCCACACGGAGAGGAGTAAGCAGTGGGGTACCACAAGGCTCCGTCTTAGGCCCAGGACTCTTCAACATCTCCACCAATGACTTAGAGGAGGGAATTGAAGGGGAACTCATCCAATTTGCAGAAGACACCAGACCGGCAGGAATAGCCAACACCCCAGAAGACAAACTCAGGATCCAAAAAGATCTGGACAGACTCGAACAAGGGGCCCTATCCAACAAAATGAGTTTCAGCGTGGAGAAAAGCAAAGTTTTAAAACACTGAGGCAGGGAAAAAACCAAAGACACAAGGACAGATGGGGCGAGACCCGGCTCAGAAACAGCCACTGCGAGAGGGACCTCGGAGTCCTGGTGGACGATCGCTTGACCGCCAGCCAGCCGTGGGCAGCAGCAGCCAAAAAAGCTAACACAATCCTGGGTTGTAGAAACAGATAGCAGTGTTCCAGTCTCTCAGGGGCTGCCCCAAAGAAGAGGGAGTCAAGCTGTTCTCCAAGGCACCTGAAGGCAAGATGAGAAGCAACGGATGGAAACTGATCAAGGAAGAGAAGCAACCTGGAACTAAGGAGAAACTTCGTGAGAATGAGAACAATTAAGCAGTGGAACTACCTGCCTCCAGAAGCGGTGAATGCTCCAACACTGGAAGTTTTTAAGAAGAAACTAGACAGTCATTTGTCCGAAATAGTGTAGTGTTTCCTGCCTGAGCAGGGGGTTGGACTAGATGACCTCCAAGGTCCCTTCCAACTTTATTATTATTATTATTATTATTATTATTATTATTATTATTATTATTATTATTATTATTATTATTGTTGTTGTTGTTGTTGTTGTTGTTGTTATTGTTATTGTTATTGTTATTGTTGTTGTTGTTATTGTTATTGTTATTGTTATTATTTATTAAATTTCTATGCCGCCCTATTCCGGGAACTCAGGGCGGCTCACAGCATAAATAGAAATCCAATATAAAAAACTACATAATACATATATAAAAAATACATATATAAAAAAGAGAACCCCTAAATTAAGAAACCATTCATTCAGCAAACGTACACACAAACATACACTGGCTAGGGGTAAGATGTCAACCGCCCCAGGCCTGTCGGCAGAGATGTGTCTTAAGGAGTTTACGAAAGGCGGAGATTATTATTATTATTATTATTATTATTATTATTATTATTATTATTATTATTAGTAGTAGTAGTAGTAGTAGTAGTAGTAGTAGTAGTACCGCTTTATAAAGCACTAGTGAGGCCACACCTGGAGTACTGCAGCCAATTTTGGCCACCAGATCTGCACAGACTGGCTCTAACAATGCACACCTGCATCTTTGCATTGATGCCCACCTGCCCGTCTCTGCCTGCGCCCCCTCCCCCCACTGGGCACCCAGTCCTCCCAGTGGATACCAAGGCCCCTTTCCAGGATAGGGCCCCCCCACCAGCTGCTTCTTCTGCACCGCTCAGCCTGCACTTGTGGCTTTGTATCTCCACAAATAACGCACCCAGTCAGCCGTGGGGGGGGGAGGCATCTCCTTCCCCGAGAAGTCGGCTGAGTAAATATCAGGCTGGCTGGCATTAAAAGCGAGGAATTGGGGTTTCTCAAATGTCAAGGCTTTATGGGCAGAGCTTGGGAATTAGGGGTAGAAAAACAAGAGAGAAGGAAAAGGGCTGTATGTGTGTGTGTGTGTGTGTGTGTGTGTGCGTGCGTGCGTGCATGCGTGTGTGTTTGTGAAGGCAGCAGCAAATGAAGCCAAATTCTAGCTGCTTGTGTTTCCCGCAACTGCAGGAAGGAAACCCGTGCACAACGATCAGTAAATCAGTAAATTGGAATAACCAAATCGGAAGGGACCGTGGAGGTCCTCTAGTCCAACCCCCTGCTCAGGCAGGAGACTCCATATTATCCAAGACTGATGACTGCCCAGTGTTGGCGCACCCACAACTTCCTGGTGGCAAGTCGTTCCACGGGTTTATTGTTCTCAAGAAACGACTGGGCAGTTTCTTCTTGAAAACCTCCGGCGACAACCTCCGGAATGTCAGCGTTCCTGCTGGACTCTTGCGGGAAAAGGAAAACACGAAAGCACCTTGATCCAAGACGTTCCCGTTTACTGGAGGTAAAGCGATGACGTTAACACAGACCTTAGCGATCAGGCGCTGTGGCAGTGACGGCAAACCTTGCAGAGACCGAGTGCCCAAACCACAACCCCAAACCCACTTATTTATTGCAAAGTGCCAGGGCCGCATCAGCATTCTGGTGCCCTCATGGGGGGAGCAGGGAGGCACCTCTGAGCGCTGCCTCTGGCACGCAAAAACCGGGGGTGCAAAAGTGGGCAAACCGTGCTGCAAGGCGCAAAAACGGCCGTGCCGTGGGGTGCAGATACAAGGCACTGCAGCAGGCAAGAACAGGACAGGGCTAGTATGATGCAGGCACTAGCTCTGCCCCATTTGCAGCACGTGCGTGCTCCCGGCCCCATGCACGCATGCATGCATGTAAAATGCTTCCCCCCTCCCTTTTCTTCCAGTCTACCAATCGACAATGGTTGGTGACCTCCACTCTACCACCTCTACTCCAGCTTGTTAGTTGGCCGCTTCGCCTCCTTTGTGCTGGGCGGGGCTCCGGCTCTGGGCGGCAGTGGTGCCCTGATGCACCTGCTGCTGGCGGCGATGGCGCATGTGCCCACAGAGAGGGCTCTGAGTGCCGCCTCTGGCATGTGTGCCATAGGTTCGCCACCACTGCTCTACGCTTTACCAAGTTTGCACGGGGAGCAACTGCCTCCCAGCACTGCTTAAATACCCCTTGCAAGTACTACCCCACCCTCCACCTAATTCTCAGCCACAAACCCGCCACACCGCTACCCAACAAACCACAACCCCACCCTCTTGTCTCCCAACCATGGCATGGGACCAGGATACTTACGGGACCGCCTTCTGCCACATACTTCTCTACGACCGGTGAGAGCGCACAGGGTTGGCCTCCTCCGGGTCCCGTCAGTGAAACAATGTCGTCTGGCGGGCCCTAGGGGGAGGGCCTTCTCTGTTGTGGCGCCCGCCCTCTGGAACCAACTGCCTCCTGAAGTCCGCGTTTCTCCAACTCTCCCGGCCTTCCGGAAAAATGTAAAAACTCATCTTTGCCGGCAGGCCTGGGGATGATTGTGGTTGATTGTTGAATTGAATGTGTTTTATTGGTTTTTTTTAGATATCGTTGTTTGGGTTTTTTTATTGTAATTTTATTGTTATATATATGTTGTTAGCCGCTCCGAGTCCCCGGAGAGGAGCGGCATACAAACCCAAATAAATAAATAAACCAGCACCGGGCAGCAATCAGAGAAAACCTCAATCACAACGGAGGCTTCTCTGGGACGCCCTTCTATGGTATTACATCTTCGGCAACCGTCCATCAGCTGTTTACCGGCTTGCCGCTCATCAGCTGTTCGGCGGCTCGGCCTTCTTCTACGCAGGCACGGCGTCCAATGGCTTCCAAAATCGCCCGTTTGCGGTTCCAGCGCCCTGAAGGGCTGCCGGAGGATCCACGCCCCATGCTCTCTTCCCAGAACGGTGAGCTGCTTGGATCCTGTACTGGTTCTCCTCCTCCGTCACCATGCTGTCCCCCCTTCTTTGTGGGAGGGCTGGACACCGGAGGCAAAAGCCGTCCCACGGATTCCAGAGAGTCCTCAACTAACAACAATTCACTTAGCGACCACTCGGAACGACAACAGCCCTTGGTGGGGAAAAAAAGCGCCGTGACCATTTTTCACACTGGTGACCGTCGCAGCCTCCTTGGGGGGCCTCCCGGTCAAAATTCGGACCTTTGGCTCCCATTTATGATGGCCGCAGTTTCCCCCGATCCGCTCTCGCGACCCCCTGACCCTCGACGTCAAGGGAGAAGCCAGATTCGCTGACTGAAGAACGGCGGTGATCTGCTTAACGACGAGGGCAAAAAAGGTCGTAAAGTGGGGGCACAGCTGACTTAAGAACGGTCTGGCTTAACTACGGAGATTTGGGGCTCAGTTGCGGTCGTAAGTTGGGGGCTCTCTGTAATTATCCTCGCTGTTGGGAAATGTCTCCTTAGTTGCAGGTTGCGTCTCTCTTTGCATTGCTTTTCTAAAAGGCTTCCCCTCCCGCTGCTGGGTTGCCTGTCTTAATGGGGGGGGACATTCAATTCAATTCCACCCCCCCTCCAGCCTCTGCCCTCCTTCTAATGGGGGGTCTGCTTGCCAAGGGACCCACAACGAGGACACAACGCATCCCTTCCATTAATGCAGAGGCAATCTTTGCTTCTGCATTAGCGAAGGCAGCTTGTCTGGATTTCTTCCAAGCCACGTTGAGATAAAAGCATGTTGGAGAAAGTTGCTTCCCCTCAAAGCCTACGAGACCCTTGGGGGGGAGGGGGCTGTGAGGGGAAGGGGCACCTCTGGATCACCCTTCTGGAGCAAAAAAAAGAAGAGGGGGTCACATTATTCTCCAAAGTGCCCGAGGGCAGGACGAGAAACAAGGGTTGGAAACCAATCAAGGAGAGAAGCAACCTGGAATTAAGGAGAAAGTTCCTAACAGTGAGGACAATTAACCAGTGGAACAGCTTGCCACCAGACATCGTGGGTGCTCCATCACTGGAGATTTTTTAAGAAAAGGCTGGACAGTCACTTGTCTGAGATGGTATATGTTCTCCTGCTTGAGCAGGGGGCTGGACTAGAAGACCTCCAAGGTCCCTTCCAGCTCTATTCCATTCTATTCTATTCTATTCTATTCTATTCTATTCTATTCTATTCTATTCTATTCTATTCTAATTCTATTCTATTCTATTCTATTCTGCTCTATTCTGTATTTCTATTCTATTCTATTCTATTCTATTCTATTCTATTCTATTCTATTCATTTCTACTCTACTCTACTCTGTTCTATTCTATTCTGTTCTGTTCTGTTCTATATTTCTATTCTATTCTGTATTTCTATTCTATATTTCTATTCTATTTTATTCTATTCTATTCCTATATTCTATTCTTATATTCTATTCTATATTATGTATTCTATTCTATTCTAGTCTATTCTATTCTATTCTAGTCTATTCTATTCTATATTTCTATTCTGTTCTGTTCTATTCTGTTATTCTATTCTATGTTATACTATTCTATTCTATTCTATTCTATTCTATTCTATATTTCTATTCTGTTCTGTTCTATTCTGTTATTCTATTCTGTTATTCTATTCTATTCTATTCTATTCTATATTTCTATTCTGTTCTGTTCTATTCTGTTATTCTATTCTGTTATTCTATTCTATTCTATTCTATTCTATTCTATTCTATTCTATTCTATTCTATTCTATTTCAGAACTCAGCCTTCATCACACTAGATCACTTCTAGATCACTTCTGGATCTTTGGACACCAAGCTGGGAACAAGTTTTAAATTTTGCCTGGTTGCTCCGGATAAGTGATCACCAGGACTGGAATGGGGGGGGTCATCAGAAGGCAAAGCAGGGGCTTCCCTCTCCGCTTTGGCTGCACCCCCACTTGGTTTCTTGGTTTTTAAGAAGAAATTGGGCCACCAGATTGTCTGGAATGGCACAGGGTTGGGCAGGGGTTGGACTAGAAGACCTCCAGGGTGCCTCCCTGCCCTGGGATTCTATGTTCAACCTGCTTCTCTTCATTGTGTGCTGCATGGGGGCAAATTGCTATTTCTCATTGAATATTCTCTGGAATCCGCCTCTTGCTACCTTGGGAGCGTCGGTCTGTGTTGTGTGCTCAGGAGAAGTTGTCAGCTGTTTTTTTTTGTTTTTTTTTTTTTGGTTATCCGATTGTTACCCCGTCGCTATGCAGCTCTAGAGAGAAAGAAAACAGATTGATTCTCTTTGCTTCCTATTTCCTGGAAGGGACAAGTGGAAAAAGGGATCAAGGGATGAAACACCCCTTGGCAACGGGTGGGGGGGGGGAAGAGCCAGGATGAAGATGGCTAATCTAACCACAAATGATGGCTCTTGAAAGAAACAGTAGTTCCCCTGAGAACACGGGATCAAAGGGGAAACGTGCCAGGAAGCAGCAGAAAAGTACCTGGCTGGCACCGGGCCAAACGTGTCGTCAATAACATGGGTGGGGACTGTAGTCCAGAGTCCTCGACTTACACACTAATTCATTTCGTGCGGTTCAAAGTTAAAAACAGCCTGAAAAGAGGACTGTTTTTCACGCTTAACGACCGCTGCAGCATCCCCAGGGTCACGGGATCAAAACTCAAGATGGTTGGCAAGTGACTCATAGTTATGACGGTCGCAGCGTCCCGGGGGGTGTCCCGTGATCCCCTTTTGCGAGCTTCTGACCAGCAAAGTCACTGGGGGAAGCCGGATTCACATAACAACCGGGTGACTCACTTAACAGAAGCTGTGATGCGCTTAACACAGTGGCAGGGAAGGTCGTAAAATGGGGCAAAACCCATGTGGCACCTGCCTCGCCTAGCAAAAGATTTGGACCTCAATGGTGGTCTTCAGTTGAGGTCTACCTGTATAGCTATAATTAGGCAGATAATTGCTTTAATCTAGGGGTCTTCCAACTTGGCCCTTATCAAAGGGCCAAGTTGGAAGACCCCTGCTTTAATCTGACAAGATTCTCTCTAGGGGCAAACAGCAATAAAGAAACTAGAATAGAGCCGAAAGGGACCTTGGAGGTCTTCTAGTCCAGCCCCCTGCTCAAGCAGAAGACCCTATACCAGTGATGGTGAACCTTTTAGAGACCGAGTGCCCAAACTGCAACCCCAAAACCCACTTATTTATTGACGGGTGCCAGGTGGGCATGGCCCACTGGGTGGGCATGGCTGTGGTGGTCATGGCAGACTGGGTGGGTGTGGCCAAGGTGGGCGTGGTCACCTCATAAGAACCTAAGAAGAGCCCTGCTGAATCAGGCCAAAGCCCATCGAGTCCAGCCTTCTGTGTCACCCAGTGGCCCACCAATTGTACATGGGGATCTTGAGCAGAAAGAGAAGGCCAAACCCTCCCTTTCCCTTGACCCCCAAACAAATGGGACTCAAGGGAATCCTGCCTGCCTCAACCAACATAGAGGCGGCACATGGACATCCGTTTTAATAACCACCGATACACTTGGCATCCATGAATCTATCTAGCCCTGCCTTGAAGCTGTCAAGGCTGACAGCTGTCACGACCCCTTCTGGAAGTGAATTCCATAAATCAACGACCCTCTGGGTGAAGAAATATTTCCCTTTATTTGTCCTCACTTTCTTAGCCATGAGCTTTAGGGAGTGCCCCCTTGTCCTGGTATTGTGTGATAGAGAAAAGAATTTTTCTCTATCCACCTTTTCTATCCCATGCATGATTTTATACACTTCGATCAAGTCACCCCTTAAACGCCGTCTTTCAAGGCTGAAGAGACCAACCTCGATGTTGCTCTTGGGGACACCTGTGGGGGTCGGGCAGGGTTGGGGGAGAGCCAGGGGGTCTCTGGCAGGTGGGGCAGTGGGCAGGAGGCTCGGACGGCGGGGTGAGGCGAGGCAAGGTGAGGCAGGGCGGGGGTGCCAATGTCACAGGGCAAGGCAAGGGAGGGGCCGGGGTAGCTGCTGCCCGACACCATCGGCCCCTGCACACAGAGGCCAGTGAGCGCATGGGGGCCGACAGTGTCCCCTCCATCGGCACATTCTGGGGCTCCGCAGCCCACCAGCAGCAATTCAGAGAGCTGGACGGCGAGGAGGCGATGCAGTGGGTCGTTCCCGGGAAAGGGAGAGCATGCGAGGCCAGGAGGGATGGGACGGGGGAGAGGGAAACCAGCCGTGCCGGGATGCATCCCGGCACATGGGACCTCGGCGAGTTAGCGAGCGGCTGGTTGAAGAGGGACGGTTGCCATCTCCGGCACATGGCGCGCGTGCCCACAGAGAGCTCTGAGTGCCGTCTCTGGCCCACGTGCCATAGGTTCGCCACCCACTGTCTTACTTGCTCTGCTCTGAGTTTTTATCAAACTCTCTACATCTTTTTTGTAATGTAGTGACCAAAATTAATTGCGGTATTCCAGGTGTGGCCTTACTGTTTCTTGGGCTTGGCAACAGCCTTGTCACCCCAACCCTGGTTCAATAGGGAAATACAAGGCTGGGCACACCTAACACCTGGAGCTGGGAGCAGAGGGGGGGAGAATAATAATAATAATGACGGAAAGGACCTTGGAGGTCATCTGGTCCAACCCCCAATTTCTCCCTAGTTCCAGGTTGCTTCTGTCCTTGGTGAGTTTCCACCCGTTGCTTCTTGTCCTGCCTTCTTCAGGGGCTTTGGAGAATAGCTTGACTCCCTCCTTTTTGGGGGCAGCCCCTGAGATATCGGAACACTGCTACCGGTATTAGTTAACACTGTTATCCAGGGCGGTGTTTTCCAAACTTGGCATGTTTAAGATGGGTGGGCTTCCAACTCCAAAATTGCTACGTGAGGGATTCTGCAAGATGAAGTTGAGAAATCCTGGGAGGTGAAGTCCACCCCCCCCCATGCTGGCTGCAGAATTCTGGGAGTTGAATTTCCTCCTGGTTAGCTAGGGAATTCTGGGAAATGAAGTCCAGCCTTGCTAGCTGGGAAATTCTGGGAGGTGAAATTTCCCCTTGCTGGGTGGGGAATTGAAGCTCCCCCATGCTGGCTGAGGAATCCTGGGAATTGTAGTCCAGCCTTGCTAGCTGGGAAATTCTGGGAATTGTAGTCCAGCCTGGCTAGCTGGGAAATTCTGGGAGTTGACGTTCCCCCTTGCTGAGTGGGGAATTTGGGGAATTGAAGTTCTCCCATGATGGCTGAGGAATTCTGGGAGATGAAGTTGAAGACGTTGAGGAATTCTGGGAGATGCAGTCATCCCCCCCCCATGCTGGCTGCGGAATTCTGGGAGTTGGAAGTTGCTTGTTAGCTAGGGAATCCCGGAGATTGACGTCCACTCTAGCTAACTGGGTGATTTGGGGACTTGAAGTCCACCCTAGCTAACTGGGGAATCTTGGGAATCGTAGTCCAGCCTGGCTAGCTGGGAAATCTTGGGAATTGTAGTCCAGCCTTGCTAGCAGCGGAATTCTGGGAACTGAAGTTCCCCCATGCTGGCTGGGGTATTGTAGGAGCTCCATCCACCTTCAGGTTGCCAACTTTCAAAACAAACGTGGTCTAGACTAGAGCCAGAGAGGAGCCCCCACCCACCACCACCAATACAGGGCAGTAGCCCTCCACCAACCCCTTGCAAGCCCCTTCCCCATCAACTCCAATTTCTTCTGAGAACTTTATTCTGATTACAAAAAGACAAAAAAATACATCGGCTGGAAATGGCGGCGCCCATCCTTTTCACAGCGCCCAGGCACAGCTGGGCTTTCCGTCCCTGTCCATGGGGGGGGGTCTCGATAGCCCCCTGCCCCTGCAGTGCTTCTGCCCAGCTGCTGCTGTCTGTCTTTCCTTCTTCCAGGTGAGAGACCCCCCAGAGTCTGTAGAAGAGAAGGGGGGCAGAATTGGGGACCCCCCCCAAGGGAGGGAAGAGCAGCCGGTCAAAGCCAGCCACCCTGATGGAGGCGGCTTCCCTCTTCTGCGCTCGGCGCCCCGTGGTTTCAGGGGTTCAGAAAAAGGGACAGGAGCTGAAATGTTTGGGGTGGACAGCAGGTCCCTTCCGAGTCACCCCAAACACCCCACCCAGCTTGGTCTGCTGGGGGAGCAGGGGAGGGGGGGTCTCCTTGCACCCCGAAGATCCGTGTCTCCAGCAAACGTTCCGGGGCCTGGTAAAACCCAGACTACACCATGCAGACTCAGTGTCCTTCACCCCGATCGCCCATCAGAGCAGGGATGGTCTTGGGGGGGGTCTTTGAGGGGTAGGCAAAGACCCCAGGAAGCCCACCAGGCTGCATTGGGGTGGGGTGGGGGCACGTCTTGTTCCAGGCAGAGAAATGAACCTGGTGGGCTTTGATGACTGGCTTCTGATCCAGGCTTGTGGTAATCCTCCCACCCACCCCCAATCCGGTTGGAGGTGTCGTTCCTGCTGGTTTCGGTCTTCCGGGGACCCCCAAAGGGTCTGTCTTGGATACTGGGCACCCCTCCCTCCCCCGCTTGACCCCCCCCTCCGGCTGCTGGACCGCCCTTCGCTGTGCTTGTCCAACCTGCGAGGGAAGAGAAGAGAAGGAAAGCGAGAGTTGGGGAAGACTTTGGTGGGGGGGGAGCATCTGCAGGTGGCACCTTTAAAAGGCCAAGCCAAAGCCCAGGGGACAAGGGGGGGCTCCCAAACGCCCCCCCCCAGCCAGAGGGCCACCCGCCCTGACCACTGCAGGATGGGCCGTTCGTTTACCTGGTGCGTGTCTGCCGGATTCACACATCCCGAAGAAGCTGGGGGGAAAAGCAGGCAAGGTCAGAAGACACAGGGTGGGGGGGGGTCTTCAGGGACCCTCAACCAGCCAGGGGAAGGGGCAAGGGGAGGGACAGGAGGGGGAGGAGTAGGAGGGGGGAGGAAGGAAGTGGATTATTGATGAAAAAAAGACGAGAAAGGGAAGAAAAAATAAGGAGAGAAGGAAGGAAGGAAGGAAGGAAGGAAGGAAGGAAGGAAGGAAGGAAGGAAGGAAGGAAGGAAGGAAGGAAGGAAGGAAGGAAGGAAGGAAGAGAAAGTAAGAGAGGGAGGGAGGGAGGAAGAGAAAGAAAGAAAGAAAGAAAGAAAGAAAGAAAGAAAGAAAGAAAGAAAGAAAGAAAGAGAAGAGAAGAGAAAGGAAGGAAGGAGGAAGGAAAGAAAGAAAGAAAAAGAAAGAAAGAAAGAAAAAGAAAGAAAGAAAGAAAGAAAGGAAGGGAGGGAGGGAAGCAAGCAAGGAAGGAAGAGAAAGTAAGAGAGGGAGGGAGGGAGGAAGAAAAAGAGAAAGAAAGAAAGAAAGAAAGAAAGAAAGAAAGAAAGAAAGAAAGAAAGAAAAAGAAAGAGAAAGGAAGGAAGGAAGGAAGGAAGAAAAAGAAAAAAGAGAAAGAGAAAAGAAAAAGAAAGAAGGAAAGAAAGAAAGAAAAAGAGAAAGAAAGAAAGAAAGAACGAAAGAAAAAGAGAAAGAAAGAAAGAAAGAAAGAAAGAAAGAAAGAAAGAAAGAAAGAAAGAAAGAAAAAGGAAGGAAGGAAGGAAGGAAGGAAGAAAGAAAGAAAGAAAGAAAGAAAGAAAGAAAGAAAGAAAGAAAGAAAGAAAGAAAGAAAGAAAGAAAGAAAGAAAGAGAAAGAAAGAAAGAAAGAAAGAAAGAAAGAAAAAGAAAGAAAGAAAGAAAGAAAAAGAAAGGAAGAAAGAAAGAAAGAAAGAAAGAAAGAAAGAAAGAAAGAGAAAAAAGAAAGAGAAAGAAAGAAAGGAAGGGAGGAAAGAAAGAAAGAAAGAAAGAGAGAGAGAGAGAGAGAGAGAAAGAAAGAAAGAAAGAAAGAAAGAAAGAAAGAAAGAGAGAAAAAAGAAAAAGAAAGAAAGGAAGGGAGGAAAGAAAGAAAGAAAGAAAGAGGAGGGAAGGAAGGGAAGAGGAGAAAGAAGGAAGGAAGGAAGGAAGGAAGGAAGGAAGAGAAAGTAAGAGAGGGAGGGAGGAAGAAAAAGAGAAAGGAAAGAGAGAGAGAGAGAATCGGGGAAGGGGAGAAAGGGGGAGGGGAGGGGCCCACCGTCAAGGGATCGGCCACCAAAGCCGCCACGCTGTTCCGCATCTCGTTCTCGCTGCCTCGCAGGGGGATCAGGGAGACGTGGCCCAGCCGAGCGTCCGCTGGCGCCTGAGGCGTCCGGATCTTGGAGGACTCCGAGGGCCAGACGTTGCCTCCGTGCTGGGGGGGGGCGGGGGGCGGAGACCGGGGTGGGGGGGAGGAAGAAACAGAGAGATGAAGACCCCCACATCCATGGAGGGCACCCGCCGCGAGACCCCTCCATCCGTGTCCCGCCTCACCCCCTTCAGCAAAGCCAGGCTCAGCCAGGAGCCCGCTCTGCGGGGCCCAGAGGGAGCAAGTTCCTAGTCCTCATGGCCCTGACGCCGCAACGACCAGACCAGAATCCCCAGGAAGACAGACTTTCCGGCTCGCGAGCGTGTGACACACTTGGCAGCCCAAGGGATTGTGCCAAGAGGCCCCCTGGCCTCACCAGGCTTTCCTGCTTGGGCAGGGGGTTGGACTAGACGACCTCCAGGGTCCCTCCCTGCCCTAGGAGTCTACGCTCAACCAAAGGGAGCCCATGGCTTCTCTTCACTGGGGGTCCCAGGCTTGCAGCCAGGTGCAGTGGTGGAGGGGGGAGACGTCACACGCTCCCTCCCAGGATGCAGGCATGAAAAAAATGAGGAAGGAGACCCCCCCAGAATACCTATCTCCCCCCCCCAGGTGGAGGCTGCCTTAAACTCACCTGCATGGAGAGGAAGTTAGCAAACCATGTCCGCATCTCCATCTGGGTGTCACAGCAGAGGTACCTGCCCGGGCAGGGGAGGTGGGGAGGGGTGTGTGTGAGAACAGTGCAAAGGAGAAGTGAACACCCCCAGACCCCCCCCCCAAATCCTGCCCCACAGAAGAGGGGCTGGTGCAGGGTCTTTTCCGCAGCAGCCCCTGTTCTGTGCAACATCCACTCCGAGCTGGCTGGCCTTTTTTGCAAGATTTTAAAAACCTGGCCGGGCTCTTGAGCCTGGGCGGGGGGGAGGAGGGGCGGCTGAAGGGGCAAAGCCGCCCCCCCATTTCTTCCTTATACAGGTAGTCCTCAACTTATGACCAGGAAGGAGCCCGACATTTCTGTGGCTAAGCGAGACAGTTGTCGTTGAGTTTTGCCCCCTGTGACAACTCTTCTTCCCACCGTTGTTCAGCTGCCCTCGTTCAATTAGTAAGACGGTCGTTAAGTGGATCTGGATTCCCCCCCCCCTCTGACTTCACTTGGGACAAGGTCGCGAAAGGGGATCACGGGACCCCTGGGGTGCCGCAAAGCGTCGTAAGCGCAAGTCGGTTGCCCAGTGTCTTGAATTTGGATCACGTGAGCGCGGGGAGGCTGCCAGCGTCGTAAAAAAGAGCCACGAGCCACGTTTTCCCAGTGCCGTCATAATTTCAAACGGTCCCTAAACGGATTGTTTTAAGTGGAGGACTCTCCGTCCTGTGAACTAACTCTCTCTCTCAGCAGCTGTGTAGATTTATTTGGCACGTTTTTTGGGTTTTAAAAAATGCTTCTGATGGTTTTCGTTCCTTTTATATTGTGGGAATTATAAGGTGCCCAGCGTCATTGATTGAGACAGGCTGGGTGACTCTGGGCCAATCACCAGGAGACGGTGAGTTCTAGTCCCGCCTTAGGGATGAAAACCAGGTGGGTGACTTTGGGCCAATCACCAGGAGACGGTGAGTTCTAGTCCCGCCTTAGACATGAAAGCCAGTTGGGTGACTCTGGGCCAATCACCAGGAGACGGTGAGTTCTAGTCCCGCCTTACGGATGAAAGCCGGGTGGGTGACTTTGGGCCAATCACCAGGAGACGGTGAGTTCTAGTCCCGCCTTAGGGATGAAAACCAGGTGGGTGACTTTGGGCCAATCACCAGGAGACGGTGAGTTCTAGTCCCGCCTTAGACATGAAAGCCAGTTGGGTGACTCTGGGCCAATCACCAGGAGACGGTGAGTTCTAGTCCCGCCTTACGGATGAAAGCCGGGTGGGTGACTTTGGGCCAATCACCAGGAGACGGTGAGTTCTAGTCCCGCCTTAGGCATGAAAGCCGGGTGGGTGACTCTGGACTGACCACCGGGAAATGGAGAGTTCTAGTCCTGTCTTAAGCTGGCTGGGTGACCTTGAGCCAGCCACTCTTTCACAGCCCTGGGAAGGAAGCAACGGCTGCCCCCTTCTGAAACACCTTGCCCTGAAACGGCAAGATTTTGTCCAGAAACTCTCCAAGAACTGAACGTGATTGGACGGAAGAAATAAAATATTGGAACGGACTAAGGGGTGATGCCGTGGTGGGGGTTGAACCCCCCAGTAGTTTTCAGCGCCCCCCCCCCCCGGCCTTTTAGGGCAGGATAAGCATCAAAGCAAGCCCCCCCTCCTCCCTCCAGCTTCCGGCCCCGATCTCCTTACCACTGCTGCTTCTCCATCTTTTCATTCTCAAAGAAGACGGTGAAGCCCCAGCTGGGAAAGAGAAACAAGGGGACCTTGTGAGGTTGTGTGGGTGTGTGCATAAAACCCCACCATGTCTCCACTTCTCCCCCCACACACACGCACACCCCTGCCCCGCTTCATGCTTCCCCCTTCGGCAGCGACTGGCATACGGGGCAGGTAAGGACTGCAAGAAGCTTCTTCAGCTCTTAATAGATGGTGGGGAACGGAAGATTTATACTCCTTGCAGACAGTTGGTCATTTGCATTCTTTTTAGAGCAGTGGTTCTCAACCTTGGGGTCGCGACCCCATTTGGGGTCACGCGACCATTTCGCGGGGGTCGCCGGGCACTGCCGGCCGCCATTTTGTTTTTTTTATTTTTATTTATTTTTAATTTTTTTAATTTTTTTTAAATTTTTTATTTTTTTTTAATTTTTTTTATTTTTTTGGCACGCGCGCGCCACGCACGTGCAGATCCGCCCATCGCGCTGAAAAAAATAATTTAAAAAAATAAAAAAAATAAAAAAAAACAAAAAAAAACCCCAAAAAACCCAAAATGGCGGACTGCGACGGGCGGATGTGCGCATGCGTGGCGCGTGCGATGGGCCGATCCGCGCATGTGCAGATCCGCCCGTTGCGGCCGCCATTTTTTTTTTAAATAAGAAAAAACAAAATGGCGGCCCGCGACGGGCGGATGCACGCATGCGCGGCGCGTGCGATGGGCCGATCCGTGCATGCATGGATCCGCCTGTCACGGCCACCATTTTGGGGTTTTTTTGTTTTTGTTTTTTATTTTTTTTAAAAAAAAAAATTTCCGGGTCAGGGTCACGGCGCGCATGGGCGGGGCAAGTGGGGTCTCAACCTGAGAAAGGTTGAGAACCACTGTTTTAGAGAGTTGTTGTGGCCACTTGGAGATTTGTCTGTGTCCATTTGCACTTCAGCTGGAGAGGCAGACAACACAGACTCACCCCCCCCCCAACAGCCTGCACCTGTGTTCGGCAGTCAAGGGACGACACAGGGAAAGAAAACATCCTGCAGAAAGCACAGCTACACAACAGGTGGCCTCAACGACTGGCTCAAAGGATGCAAATGACCAGCTGTCTAGAAGGAATATAAATATAAACGCTATCATCCATCTCCAGTCTACGACACGGTCCTTTCAGCAAGGAGGCCCCCACACCCATTTGCACCACTCAGCTGACCCCGAGGATAGAGATAAACTTCCAAGTGGCCTCAACGACTCTCTGAAACAGACAGGTCAAACCCAAGGCCCGGGGGCCAGATGCGGCCCGCAAAGTGGTTTCAGGTGGCCCGCGAAGCCATCCTGGAAACGGTGAGGGAACGGCCCCCACTGCCTTGACCCTGGCCCAGGCCGGCCGGGAGCCAATGTACAATTTTGTGGCGGCCATCTATGCTGAAACGCATTCAGTCTTAGCTCCACAAGGCTGTCCCACCCCCTGGGTGCACGCTGGGGAGGGGTCCCCCTTTGTGAGTAATGAAGAAATGGACCATGCCGCATCGGTTCCCCCCCTTCTGCCAGAGACCCCCAGATCTGTCCCACTCCTGCCCAGGCCCCCACAGGCCCCCTTGACGCGAACGATATAGAGCTGGCCATGCCCACCCAGTAGGCCACACACCCACTCCATCCACGCTCACCCAGTAGGCCGCACTCACCCGCCCCCCCCGCCCCCGAGGGCAAACCGCAATGCTGATGTGGCCCTCTATGAAATTTGCGTTGGACACCCCTGCTCTAAAAGAAGGCAAATGACCAATTTTTCTGCCCAGAATATAAATTCTTCCATTCCCCACCATCAATGATTAAGAGCCGAAGAAGCTTCCGGGATCGGAAGCAAAATATCTTCAAAGATAAAGAAGAAAGCCTGTATCTTTTATCTGATACGGAATAAATCTTATAGATGGAGGGGGGGGGAAAATAGAGGTCACAAATAAAGAGATAAATTAAAACAGAGATTAGAATGCTGCCGTTTTGTATGTAGATAAGTTTACACGCAATTAATTGTACAATATAGACTGAGGTGTCAGTCAAAGACGATTGACCACCTTCGACGTTTTTCATCCTTTTCTTTTTTTGGGGGGGGGTTCAATAAAAACTTATTTAAAAAAAAAAAGTCCAGTTGCCTCCTGGAAAAAGTCCTGGGAAAAACCTCTTTGGGACGAAACAGGACCCGGAGGACGGAGACTCTCAGTCGTTGCAAGGGGGTTTTCCATGCAACAGGTTGAAGACGTTGGGGGGGGAGAAAGAGGGGGCTTCTCTGCAGCCCCCCCAACTGCAGCAGGAAGTTTGCCCAGACGGTGGCAAACCCTCCCCCCAAATTGGAGCGAGCCTAAGATTCGAATTCTACACTGACCAGACATCCTTCCAAAGCCTCTGGGGGGGAGGGAGGGAGGGGATGGAGACAGGGTGGGGGGCAGGTTGGTTCCTAGGATTAAAGCTCTGGGTTTGGTGCTGGGCAGCCCATCCCAGTGCACTTTGGGGGGGGGTCAGTCCCACATCCAACCCCACAAGGGGGCGAGATTCCCCCTCCCCGCATTTCAAAGTGCCCTTCTGGGTCTTCTGTAGCCCTCCCTCTTCATTGGCTCATCCTGGGCACTTCCAAAAGGATATTTTACACCTTTAGCCCCCCCCCCCCACTCCTTTGGCTGCTGGGCCAGGAGCTGAACAAGACCTGTTCCGTGGGGCGAGGCTGCCCCCTGCTGGCCCAAAGCAGGAATGGCTGCCTTATCTCCCTGGCCATGCAGGGCCTTGGAAAGATCTTGGCCTGCAATCGCTCCTTGTGGGGCAGCGGTCCCCCCACCTCAGGGGTGGGGGGCAACCAGGGACCACCGGTTCCGTGGAGAGAGGCTTTTTCCGTGGACCGGAGGGGGCCTGGTTTCACGTGCTGCCTGCATCCCACGGAGGGGGCTTCGCTTGTTTCCGTGGACCGGTTTCCGATGTGCCGTGGCCCGCTGCTGGTCCACGGCCCGGGATTGGGGACCCCTGTTGTAGGGAATCCCAAAGGTGCTTTTTTTTTTTCCCAAGAAGGAACGGGACTTCCTTGTTTTTCTTTGAAGAGGTTTTGCTTCTCCTCCAAAGAAGCTTCTTCAGGTTCTGACTGAAGGGTGGGGAAAATGGAAGGATTTATACTCCTTGCAGAGAGCCGGTCCTTTGCCTCCTTTTCGAGAGTCGTTGTCGTCAAGGCCACCGGGAGGTTCGTCTGCGTCCTCAGGGTCACCTGAGTGGGGCAAATGGGCGTGGGACCTCCTCGGGACTGCTGAAAGGACCGTGTTGTAGACTGGAGAGAGAGGATGTCGTATCCCCCTCCCCTCTGTTGAGGGAGGTCTGCTCAATGTTGACCTCTTGGACCCCTCTTTCGAACCAGCGGTCCTGTCTGTCCAAAAGGTGGACTTTGCTGCCCTCAAAAACAAAATGGCATTTTGTCTTTTAAAGGCAGATGGACGGAGCGCTGACTCTTGTCCTGATGGGCTTGTTCTCCTCTGTGGCGCCGGGCATTTTGGGACGTGGTTGTTTCATTTCCCCAGCGTGCACAGTCAGAGCCGAAGAAGCTTCTGGGAGGAGAAGCGAAAGGTCTTCCAAGACGAAGAAGGAAGTCCAGCGTACTCTTGAAAAAAGCACTTTGCCATGATCTGGAGGACGGAGAGTCTCCCGAGACATCCTTGCTGGGGAGCAAGCCCACCTGCGCTGGGGTAGCTCCCCCTTTGCAAGGGGCAACCGTCAGGTGGGACTCGTCTGCGCCACTTACCAGGTGGGTGGACGGACCTTCTTCTTAATTCCCAGGTAGATCTTCAGGTTCTTGACCAGCCATTCTTTCTCGGGTTTATGGCTCTGGGCGAGAGGAGGACGGTGTGAACCGTGAAAAAGGGGAGGGCGTCCCCACATCCCAGGAAGAAGGGCCAGCACGGGTACCCCACATGGGGCGCCACATCCCACCTCCGAAAGCTTCACAATCCACATCCACCATTCAAGGTGGACATTAAAGGTGGACAGAGGGAGCCTGCTTGGTCTAGCGGTCCCGCCTACTTCTCATCCCGCCTTCGCCAGGAAAGGCGGCTGGGTGACTTTGGCCCAATCACCAGGAGACGGTGAGTTCTAGTCCCGCCTTCGCCATGAAAGCCAACTGGGTGACTCTGGGCCAATCACCAGGAGACGGTGAGTTCCAGTCCCACCTTCGCCATGAAAGTAGCTGGATGACTTTGGGCCAATCACCAGGAGACGGTGAGTTCTAGTCCCGCCTTAGGCATGAAAGCCAGCTGGGGGCATTTGGGCCAATCACCAGGAGACGGTGAGTTCTAGTCCTGGCATGAAAGCCAGCTGGGGGCGTTTGGGCTAATCACCAAGAGACGGTGAGTTCTAGTCCCGCCTTAGACATGAGAGCCGGCTGGGGTGACTGAGCCGATCACCAGGCAGACCGTGACTTGTAGTCTTGACCCAGTAGGAGCTTCTGGATACTCTTCAAGGTCAGCCCCGTGCAGAGTGCACGGGCAGTAGTCAAGCTGGGAGGGGAGTAGAGTGTGTGGGCGAGGGCGCGGAAGGACTCGAATTCAAAATTCCGAGGCGGAGGACTTACCCGGACCTCCTTGTAGAGGCGGAGGGAGTGGTTGTTGAGGATGAAGTATCGGTCGTGGAAGCCGGTGCTGAGTCCCACCCCGAGGACGTTCTTCTCCTCTCGGAACTTCATCAAGCCGTGTTTGCTGTCGCCCACCTTGCTGGCTGCGGGGAGGAGCAAGAGGGGCATGGAGGAGGAGGCGGGGGCCATTTGGGGCGCCCCCAGAGGGAGGGGGAGGCAGGGCCGGAGAGGCAGCCCAGGGACCCTCTTCTGAAAGGCCTTCGGGAAGAGCAGGGGGGAGGGCTCCTGTGAGACACCCCCCGTCCTCCCCACTCCACCCGAGGGGGAGCCACAACCACCCGGAGCGTCTTCCGCAGCAGTCCAGCGCCCCCCGGCAGGAGAGCAGGGGGGCAGCCCCAAGGCCTCCCAATGAGGGCTAGCATCATCTGCTGCTGCAAGGTAGACTGCTCCTATACCCAGAGGTTCCACCAGGCTGACAGGCGTGGGCTTCCTAACCCCACATTGTCCCACCGGGGAAGCCATCAGCTGCTATTGGAGCAATGCAAGTCACGGGCAAGGGAGGCAGTCAGGGCTGCGGGGGGGGGTCTTCGCCTTCCTACTCTTCCCTCTCTTATGCCTCCCTCCCTCCTTTTTTCCTTCCTTCCCACCTTCTCTTCCTCCCTCCCTCCCTTCCCTTTCTCTCTCCCCATCCCTCCCTCCCTCCTTACCTTCCTTCCTTCCTCCTTTTTTCCTTCCTTCCTTCCCCTTCTCTCCTCCCTCCCTCCCTCCTTTCCTTCCTTCCTTCCTCCCTCCTTTTTTCCTTCCTTCCTTCCCCTTCTCTTCCTCCCTCCCTCCCTCCTTTCCTTCCTTCCTTCCTCCCTCCTTTTTTCCTTCCTTCCTTCCCCTTCTCTTCCTCCCTCCCTCCTCCCTCCCTTCCTTCCTTCTTCCCCTTCTCTTCCTCCCTCCCTCCCTCCCTCCCTCCTTTCCTTCCTTCCTTCCCTTTCTCTCTCCCTGTCCTTCCCTGTCCTCCCTTCCCACTCTCTCTTCCTCCCTCCCTCCCTCCCTCCTTTCTTCCTTCCTTCCTCCTTCTCTCCGTCCTTCCCTGTCCCTCCCTTCCTTCCTTCCCACTCTTCCTCCTCTCCTTCCTTCCTTCCTTCCTTCCTTCCTTCCCCTTCTCTTCCTCCCTCCTCCCTCCCTCTCTCCTTTCCTTCCTTTCTTCCTCCCTCCTTTTTCCTTCCTTCCTTCCCCTTCTCTTCCTCCCTCCCTCCCTCCCTCCTTTCCTTCCTTCTTCCCCTTCTCTTCTCCTCCCTCCCTCCCTCCCTCCTTCCTTCCTTCCTTCCCTTTCTCTCTCCCTGTCCTTCCCTGTCCTCCCTTCCCACTCTCTCTTCCTCCCTCCCTCCCTCCCTCCTTTCCTTCCTTCCTTCCCTTTCTCTCTCCGTCCTTCCCTGTCCTCCCTTCCTTCCTTCCCACTCTCTTCCTCCCTCCCTCCTTTCCTTCCTTCCTTCCTTCCTTCCCTCTCTCTCCCTCCTCTTTCCTTCCTTCCTTCCCTCTCTCCTCCCTTTTCCTTCCTTCCTCCCTTCCTTCCTTCCCACTCTCTTCCTCCCTCCCTCCCTCCCTCCCTTTCTTTCCCACTTTCTCCTCTTCCTATCCTCCTCCTCCTTTCCCTTTCTTTTCCTTTCCTCCCTTCCTGACCTGGCCACTGCTCACCCGGTGCCCCCCCCCCCGCAAGGACCTCCAGTTGCTCCTTTGTCCAGGCAGCAGGGTGAGTTTCCCAGCTGGAGGGGGGGAGAGCGGTCCCCTCTCCTCCACCCCCCCCCCCCCCGAGAAAGGTTCCTCAGACCCGCCCTCTGCCCCCCCCCGCCCTGCCGGCCCCCTGCGGCTCCGACTCACCCAGGTAGAGCAGCATGTTCTCCATGGAGAGCTGCTTCTTCACCACCAGGTAGCTGTCCTTCCCCAGGCTGTGCATGATGGCCAGGACCTTCTCGCTGTAGTGCAGGGGGCGCTCTGCCCGAGAAGGGGGGGGGGACGGGGGGGGGAGACAGAGAGGGAGGCGTGAAGGGGGGCAGCCGGAGGGGCCCAAGCCCTGGGGGAGGGGCTGGCTCTGGGAAGGGGCTCCCCTGGGTTGCCCCCCCCGTGGGTCTGCTGGGGGTCTCTAGCCCTCTGGGCTGCCCCCCCCCAGAGTCCAGGAGGCCTGAGTCTGCTTGGGGGGGACGTCCAGCCCCCCCCACACACACCAGGGTTCCCTTCCCCCCTTCCCTTCGTCCCCCCCTCCCCTCCCTCCCCTCCCCCTCCTCCCTTTCTTTCTTCTCTCTTTCTTCCCTTTCATTTCTCCTGGCTACCCTTTTCCCCCTCTCTCCCTTTCTCTTTCTTTCTTTCTTTCTTTCTTTCTTTATTTATTTATTTATTTATTTATTTATTTATTTTCCTTTCTTTTTTTCTTTTCTTTTTCTTTCTTTCTTGTTCTTTCTTTCTTTCTTTCTTTCTTTCCTTCTTTCTTTCTCTTTCTTTCCTTCTCTTTCTTTCCTTCTTTCTCTTTTCTTTTTCTTTCTTTCTTGTTCTCTTTCTCTTCACTGTTTCTATTTCTTTCTCTTTTGTTTTTCTTTCTTCTCTTTCCTTCCTTTTTTTACTTTCTTTCTTCTGTCTTTCTTGTCTTCCCTTCCCTTTCACCTGACTACCCTTTTCACTCTCTCTCCCTTTCTTTCTTTCTTTCTTTCTTTCTTTTTTCTTTCTTTCTTTCTCTTTTCTTTTCTCCTGGCTACCCTTTTCCCTTCTTCTTTCTTTCTTTTTCTTTCTTTCTCTTTTTTTTTCTCCTGGCTACCCTTTTCCCTTCTTTCTTTCTTTCTTTCTTTCTTTCTTTCTTTCTTTCTTTCTCTTTTCTTTCTCTTTCTTTCTTGTTCTTTCCTTTCTCTTTTTTTTCTTTCTTTCTTTCTTTCTTGTTCCTCTTTCCTTCCTTTTCTTTTTTTTCTTCTTCTTCCTTTTCTTTTTTCTGTCTTTCTTGTCTTCCCTTCCCTTTCATTTCTCCTGACTACCCTTTTCTCTTCTTTCTTTTTCTTTTCTTTCTCTTTTCTCTTGTTTCTTGTTTCTTTTTTCCTTTTTTTTCTTTCTTGTTCTTTCCTCCCTTCTTTTTCTTTTTCTTTTTCTTTCTTTCTTTGTTTCTTTCTCTTTTTATTATTATTATTATTATTATTATTATTATTATTATTATTATTATTATTATTATTATTATTTAAGACTTTTATACCGCCCCTCTCCCGTAGGACTCGGGGCGGTTTACAGCCAAATTTAAAACATAACAATAATAAATATTTAAAACAGAATTAAATAACCTAGGCTGTACTAAAAACCAATTTAAAATCCCACGCTAAAACCCTAACTACTTTATTTACAATTTACATAAAAAACCCGAGGAGCTCTAGGCCCAGGCCGGCTTGATTGAAGAGATGAGTCTTCAGTTCTCTTCTGAAGGTGCGGAGATCATGACACGTCCGGAGTTCTGGGGGGAGCTCGTTCCACATCGTCGGAGCCCCCCACAGAAAAGGCTCTCCCCCTGGGCGCCACCAGCCAACACTGCTTAGCTGATGGCACCCTGAGGAGGCCCCTCTCTGTGGGAGCAAACTGGTCGGTGGGAGGTATTTACTGGCAGAAGGCGGTCTTGTAAATAACTGGGTCCTATGCCATGGAGCGCTTTAAAGGTGGTGACCAACCCCTTGAAGCGCACCCGGAAGACCACCGGCAACCAGTGCAGCTCGCGCAGGATGGGGGCCATTCGTACCCGCCAGGGGCGCCCCCACCACCACCTGCACGGCTGCATTCTGCGCCAGTTGGAGCCTCCGCGTGCACTTCAAGGGGAGCCCCATGTAGAGGGGCTGTTTCTATTTTCTCTTCTGTTTTTCTTTTCTTTCTTGTTTCTCTTTCCTTCCTTCTTTCTCTTTTTTTTTCCTTTCTTCTCTCTTTTCCTTTCTTTCTTTTGTTCTTTCTTTCTCTTTCTCTTTCCTTTCTTTCCTTTTTTCTCTTTCCTTTCTCTCTCGCTCTCTCTCTCTTCCTTCCCTCCAATTGCCAGAGATCCAGAAGAGCCTCCCGCCCCCTCCGGCCCCCACTGACCGGCCTCTTCGCGCTCGTTGACCTCAAAACAGCTCCAGAAGTCCTTCTCCTTGGTGGGGATTTTCCTCCGGTCCAGGATGGTGAAGGTCAGCTCTTCCGCTGTCATGGTGGCCGGAATCTGGGAGAAGAAGCGGAGCGTGAGGAGGATCCGCCGGGCATTTCAGAGAAGCAGGAATATCCAAACGTTAGAGAGAGGGGACCACTAATCACCCCTCCAGAAATACGGGAGGGGGTGGCTTACATTCCTGGGTGGGGCTTAGGACACCAGGCACGAAACTAGGAGACGGGGAGTTCTAGTCCCGCCTTAGCCATAAAAGCCGGCTGGGAGACTTTGGGCCAATCACCAGGAGACGGAGAGTTCTAGTCCCGCCTTAGCCATGAAATCCAGTTGGCCTTCCATGTTGAGTACAGTGGCTGGAACATCTGGGAAATATAGTCCCCATCCACCGGGTTGCAAGAGGCTGGGAAAGACCAGGTAGCCTTCAAGGGCTGGTCCAAAAGGCCAGCAGTTCAGTTCTCCTTCTTGGCTGAGATCCATCTGCAGAGCTTCCACAAATCTGGATCCTGGGGCTGCAGCCAGACCCCCCCTTCTCTTTGTCCTCTCTCCCCAGCCCGGCCCTGAGTGCCTGCCCCCCCATCATCTCCCACTACTCACATGGCTTCTCTGTAGCCTCAGACCAGCACAGCCCCCCTCCCCCAGCTGCGGTCCCTGGCCTGGCCTGGCCTGGCCTGACTCACCTTCACGTGCTGCTCGGCCTCCATCTTCTTCTCCTCCAGATACACCGTGCAGATAAAGTCCCCAGCCTGTGGAGAAGGGGGGGGGGACGATAAAACAAGCCCCAGAATCCGAAGGACATCTTCAGACTGGGAGGCTAGGCTGGGATGCTATTAAAATCATTTTTATACCTATCTATCTATCTGTCTATCTGTCTATCTGTCTATCTCATCTGTGTCCGTCCGTCTGTCCATCCGTCCGTCCACACACTCTCTCTCCCTCTGTCTCTCTCCCTCTGTCTCTCCCTCTCTCTCCCTCTCCCTCTCCCTCTCTCTCTCTCTCTCTCTCTCTCTCTATATATATATATATATATATATGTGT